>CAHIKZ030001084.1:260000-267500 GCA_903632075.3 Acanthosepion pharaonis | reverse complement strand
CATATATATATATATATATATATACATATATACATATATATATATATATATATATATATATATATATATATATATATATACACACACACATATATATATATATATATATATATATATGTTTATTTTAGGATATTAAAACAACATGTAAAAATTGCTACACAATTGCAATTGTGTTTCAACATATACCATTGCGACTCCTCAGGTGATTGTAAATTACTGGCGAGTAAACAATTAATTTGGTTCCAAAAGCAAAATAAATCCTCTTTTTTCGAAATATATATATATATGTATGTATAATATAAACTCCATTAAGATGTGGCTTGGGAAAGGCTGTTGAATAGTTGAGTATACTGGATAAAATTATGACTAAAACAAGAAAGATGGAGATATTACTTTAGATAATTTAAAATTCCTCTTGATGTTCACATATATATGACCTGAAACAAACATTCTGACTCAGTCTGTATAAAAGAATCTCTGGTGAAAATACTCACACTTCTAATATTCTATACAATTATTGTTTTTTTCTTCCTCTCAGGGCTTTTCTTTTTCTGCTTTTTTATTGTCTTCTGCACAATTGACACAATAAATTAACAACCAATGACACTCACTAAACTAACACTGGTTTGTCATATTAAACATTAACAATCACTTTACAACAGATGCCATAAAACTTTACAAACTCACATTTGTACTGACCTGTTTTTTTTTCTGTTATAAAAAGAGAATACATTAATGATCAGTGTTGTTTTGCACAGCTGAAATGAATCTGCCATAAAAAAAAAAGACTTTCAGAGAATTTATGTGTACAAGACAAAAACAAGGAATAAAAAATAGAGAAATTTTTTTGTTGATTAGAGAAGAAAAAAGTTTTACTATTTGATAAATTATTGTAATATCCTAATATTTATATAATAAATGCGATTGTCAGTGTGTCAACGTGTCACACTTTTTCAACTTTATTCCTAGAGGTGGCTGTAGCCCAACATATCATACCATTTTGGAATCAGGACAGGTCCATGAGCAAATTAAAAAAATTCTGGGCTGGATCTGGAGCCACAATCCTGAAATTTTGGATTCCTGAGTTTTCATTACTGTGATTTTTTGCAACAATTTTTTTGTATGATAACAATTTTTATAACTTGGAATTAAATTTGGGAATAATCAAAATTAATTGCAAAATCGAGCGAAAGTCACCCATGAAATAAAAATAATGGTTTGTATGGAAAATGAGGACCTACGTACATCAAATTGTTTTTAAATTAAGTGGTGGCAGAAGAATTATTGTTGAACTTTTAAAAGGTAAACTTAGATATTAATGCAATACATAATACAGTGATCAATTTTAAGTTCTTCTGTAGTTTATTGTTGCCTATCGCATCTACTCCTCCCTACTTATTATGATGAAGGCTCAATCAAGAGCTGTCCGGTTGAGCTACCTCAGACACTATCTGATAGGGTGGCTTTTAAGCTAGTATATATATGTGTGGTTACCCACTATAATGAGACAAACAACAATTTTGACATAAAAATGCTACTCTGATCAAAGGAGAAAACAATTCACTATGATGAAAATGTTTAGATTTGTGACTTGAGTACCTTGATCGCAGGGCCATCCACAGTAAATTTGTGCCTTGTCTCTTACAACATTTCACCATTCCTGTCAGAACTTCTATTATTACAGTGTGAGATATCTAAAAACAAAAGTGACATAAACAAAAAGAAAAAATTGATCTAACTAAAATTGGCTAGATTAAAAAAATATATTTCCCTCATTTGTGCACATGTGTAGACACACCAACATAACAAATTTAGTCTAATGATGTCCTAAAGGATGAAACACATTACACATTACACAAAAACTTTTTACCCTTTGTCATACATTTTTCCAAAATATATATATATATATATATATATATATATATATATATATATATATATATCAGATAGAGTTACAAATAAAGACAACAATACTGAAAATAGAAAGCAAAAAGGCCAGAAAAAGCAAACTTACCTCATCAGTAAAATAAAGTGCTCAAAGCCTAAATTGCCTAGACTGAGCAAAAAAAACACTTACCAATGTTAAATCCTATAAAAGGATGGCTCTAGTTGTGACCCAAGTTTCATGCAACGTGATCTTCAGATGAATTGAATGGGCTGATTTAATGATATGGAATGATATATATATATATATATATATATATATATATATATATATATATATATATATATATATATATATATATATATACCATTGGGAAAGATATGAATCCTCTTCTTCTCCCCCAGCTATGGGTAAATAGCAGGACAGACTGGGTTCTATAGCTTTGAATGGCAACTGGCCAAGACGAAGGAAAACTGAATTCAAAACCTTCGGAGGGTCGTTTGGGGACCTTGTGGCACATGGTGCACCAGGTCTCTCTATTTGGCTCTTCAAAAAGTCTGGTTGGTTCTGCACAAGGCCTTCACCACTATAATCAAATCATTATGTGCAGGTGTATGGCTGTCGGTTTCTAGGAACTGAGTTGCTTGACTCTCATACATTGAAATAAAAAATGATGTGAGAGTCCAGAACAGCACATATACATATATATATATATATATATATATATCATTCCATATTAACCAATAGTCCCATGGTCACCATCTCAGATTTTGATGATATTTTACTATGTCATGCCCTAGTGAAATGGAAAACCTGAAACCTGTTTACAAGGATTAAATAATTCCTGGTCGATCAAAATCTAGAACCACCATAGTAAAATCTGGAATTTTGACATTGTTTAAGTGTGAAAAGCTATGAAGAGAGTTGTATTCATGATTTAAAATTTGCTAAATTATATCTTATTATTTAATCTGTTATCTTTCTCTCATAAAAATTAAAAGATTGATATTTATATCAAACTTCTTAAAATTGCTACATAAACTTTTTGTTGATTAAAGAAAAAAAGAAGAGGCAAAAAATTTCAGAAATACAATATCTGCCCAGAAAGTATTCAGCCATTTTGAAAAACAGTTGTGGTATAACTTGTTACCAATGAGAGAGAACTAGAGATTTTCATGAGAGACTTCATAAAGTCCAACAGTCAGACATAAGCAACTATAAATTAAACAAATGATTGTCTGTTTAGTCTGATTGTATGTTTGAATTAAAAGTGAGTTTGTTCCTTACTATTTCTTATTTTTAATGAATGTTATCTCAAAATTGGTTTCATCCAACAAGTTTCTTAAGGAAATAACTCAACATACAAGTTATTTCATTAGAAGAAAGAAACAAAATGACAGCAGATATATAGTGAATAATTTTGTTTATATATAATTATATTATGAATAAATATAAGCATGGTGAATTATATACATAAAAAAATTTTTTTAGTAAAAACAAAAAAATTAGTAGAGGTTGAGTATCCTTTATCCAAAATTCCAAAATCTGGGAACCTCCAAAATCCAAAAGTTTTTCAGGTGTTGACATGACTTGCCACAAATGGAAAATTTCAGAACAGCAACATGGCTACCCGTAGCATGATTATTGTATTGTAGCATTACAAATAAAATGCTTACTTTTTTTTCAGTTTTCATTAAATTTAACTGTAATCAGAATCCATGTTTTGTTTTTATACAAATACTATACATGTATGTATTGTAACATTATAATCAAAACACAACATCATTTGTAGAGACTGATAGCTTACCAAATTTCCCTTTGAACTCTCACAGTAATGTCATCGATGATGTACACTCTCCCTCCAGTTTCTCACACCTTAATTAGAAGTAGTGTTTGATATTTCATTTATATATTTTTTGTAAGTAGTGATCTTCTTTTTTTGTACATGTACAGAAAACACAAAACATTATTTTTACGTGATATATTAATTTAATCTGTGTGAGCATTTTTGATTAGCGTCATTACCTGTATCTATATGTACATAAAATTTATTAAATTTTGTATAAAACCACTTTCAGCGTATACATTATTTCTATAAAACTAACTTCTGGGTATATGAATGAGCTGTGTTATGAAATGTAAAGGGATGATGTGTTTATGCCTGAGTTCCATACCTAAGCTGTGCCATTTTATAGATGCTATCTACAAATTAAATAGCTTGTATTCAGAAATCTGAAAACTGAAGTACTTCTAGTCCCAAGAATTTTGAATAAATGATTCACAACCAGTACCTAATATCAGTATCATTAATTTTGGCTAATATTTCTTTTATAATAAGAGGTTCCTGTGGAAGGAAGATTTATTCTCCCATTTGTATTTCCCCCCATTATGGGCATTATTATGTCCGTGATAATATAACACCATAGTTTATGGACAGAATAGAATGGCTGAAAAGGAAAAAGAATGGCAAACATGTTTTGTTCTCAGAGAAACTTTTATATCACTAAGACATACACAAAGTTATATATACATATATACATATAAAGAACAATATATCATATATATATGTATACAGCAAAGCAAAGTGTTGGGAGAAACAAAAATGATCTTACATATAATATGAAGATACTCCTGTGTCTGGAGAAGCCATGTTTAGGATTCCAGATTCATCTATGTCCCAGGCAAGGACATATTCCATGAATGGAAAACAGTGAGTCTTGGTTTTTCCCAATTTAAGAACTGTGAGCTGGAGTTTCGTTCTATATCTGGGAAACATATATTCCTAAAGGGAAACCATAGATTTGTAAGCTGCTGGAGGAGGCAGATTTAGTTTAAGCAAAAGAAAGTAACTTCTTGTTGTAGCTGATGGAAACAAACTGAATTTGACTGCAATTGCATCACTGTATGGAGTGACATCATTAAGCTGTCACATGAGCCATGTGACCAATCTCTACCAAAGGAAGATAAGTGTCTTCTGTATCCCTACACTTTTATCTTAATTTCAGTTAATTTTATAATAATAATATTAATAATAATAATAGCTTCTAATCTTTATTGATTGGAGGTGTTAACATATATATGTTTGTTTTGGTGAATTAAGATGAGCTACAGTAAATATCCTGTTCAGTACAATAAATTTGTTTGTCAGTTGCCTGAGCTTAATCAATTAGGTATGTCCACCGGAAGGGCCTGGAGCACTATGCATCTTTGTTCATGAATAGGAACAGTTTGGGAGCATTATGTCCAGCTGTTAAGAGCATTGCTTTTCTTAAGATTGAAGGATGGGGCAATTTGGAGATAAATTTAAGTAGTTAGGAAAACACTTACTCAGAGACTGTAGCCTTCTTCTTTGCCAGTCCGTTTGATGTCTTTGCCAGTCCACCCAATCTTTGCACCCCATCATTGAGTTGATCTCTTTGATCCAAGCCTTGCCTTATCCCATGTTGTGTTTGATTTTGATCATAAGGCTGACAGGGATCAAATCATCAACAAGAATTGTTGTACTGTTTTGGTTCATGCAGATTGAAGTCACAAGTAAAAAAAATATAATTTGAATAAAAGAAAATGTTTTTATATATGTTCTTTGTACAAAGTTTGGTTAATTCTTGATATTAAAAAAATTATTAGTTCTTCATGTTGACCATGTTTGCCGTAGTCTCTGAATATGGAATCCAGTGAAGTCCGTAATCTCATCAATATCAGAGGTTAGCAGTGTAGATTCGGAGAAAGTAGCGGCTGTTAATTCTTTAAGTCTTCGATATCAGGTTGGCAGTGAAGAAAATTTGGGAGAAAAAACAAAATGGCTGCCTTTATACACGTCACATTGAATATTTTGAGCTTTCTGATTGGTTAACCCTTGTATTGGTGAAGTATAAAATGAGTCAGCTCATTTTGACTGGCTCACTAGTACAGGCTACCCAAAAAACTGTAACATTTCATGCAGAAAATATAGCATGACAATTCGGTTGGTTTAACTAAGTCTGAACAAGGCTTCTGCCACAATGCTTATGTCGGAGGTTTTCTTCAGGCATGAAGTCATGTGAGATCAGATGAAGCAGTCGTCTCTCGTCTGGTGTCTGGGATAACTCTCTCTCAGCCGCTTAGATCTTCTGCTTATATGAACCTTTGCCTAAAACCAGCATGACATTTCACATTACAACAAATTAGTTGAGTGGAACCAGGAAATTTTTGCAGAATTATCAAAATAAGTAAAAAAATAAAAAATTTTAAAATGGTACTGAATTATTTAAACAAGTGAAAAAAAAAAATAATAATAATACAATAAATATTAGAAAATTATTCAAATGTTTCTCTTGTGGTCAGCTATATCTAGAGTAGAACATATAAATAAACTTAGCATAATTATAAAAAGAACTGTAGAAAATAGATGTCTTGCTAAAAATGTTGTTTATACAGAAATTGTATAGCAGAACAATTTATATTTCTCTGTCTGTAGAATGGATGTTCAGCTAGTTCAAGCATTTCAAATAATATTACAACTAAATATTCAATATTTCTAAGAAGAATTTAATCACATTTAGATAACACTATTTTATTTTCAAATTACTAATTCTATATCTGCATTTGATTTATTTTTAGGTTTCTTTGCATCTTGGTATTTACTGGGTATTTTTGGAAAGATGGTACCACAAATTTTCAACTCAACAGATGAAGTTGTACTCCATTGAAGATGCCTTAAATTGTAAGAAGTGCTTGATGGACAACATACATTCCTTTCTTTCAATCAGTAAGAATCAGTTTTCATTGGACTTTATTTATAAAGGAATCATCTAAAATGTACTTAAGATAGTGTTTGCTTGATTTTGTTTTTTTCTTGACATTTATTTTACTTTCTAGTTGATGAATACCTTTACATGTCACAAATTAATCTACCAAAAATAATAATTCTGTTTTGCTATTTGATAAATTTTTATAATATCCCAATTTATATATATATATATATATATATATATATATATATCCAGGTAAGATGAGAATGAATAGAGTATAATTCTAATGTTTGTAACATTTAATTTAAAAGATGGCTCAATACAATGTAGAGCAATATTATTTATTTTAGAATATTACATCGAAAACATGTCAAAGTCACTACACAATTTCAGTCATGTTTCGATGCATATTGATGTAATGAATATGCATACACCTGGGTTCCCCCTCACAGAAATATGATTGGCTGGTGTCAGCCATAAATACAGACTGATATGGAGGTCGATGACACCTATTGAGGACGCCTATTGCCTACCACTTCAACGAGGACCAGTCCATTATGGTTACCTGCTAGATTGTCCTACTCAGTTACAGTAGTCAATTTTTTCCTAAGAAAAAATGAGGTGAAGTGGTAATTTGACAAAATGCTAAACAAGTTATATGCTTTGTGAGTTTCCTACATAAAAACTTTTTATAGTTGATAAATAAATAGCTAATCTATGGGTCATTTACAATCGTCTGATGAGATGCATTGATACGCATTGAAACACAACTGCAACTGTGTAGTGATTTTGACATGTTTTCAATGTAATATCCTAAAATTATTATATATATATATATATATTATAATATATATATATATATATATATATATATATATTATCTAT
>CAHIKZ030001084.1:0-255000 GCA_903632075.3 Acanthosepion pharaonis | reverse complement strand
GAATGGTTATTCCCTTAACACTGCTATTATTGTAAACACTTTTGACTCCTTGTTTTTAAAAAGCAATGATTAAAATTTTAACAAAACCCAAACATATAAAAGTGGATTTATAATTTTCTTTATTCTTGAGAACTGACAACAAACATGCTAAAGACTATTTGATCAAATAAAAAGTTGTTTTCATAGTTATTTATAAAATGGTAAATAATAAATATTTCCTAGTAGTTGGTTTACATATTTTGATAATTTTGTAATTTTTTATAAATTTTTGAATAAAGATTTCTTTTCAAATTTATTTCTTTATAAAATGGTAAACAATAAATCTTTATAAACAGTAAATAATAAATATTGCATTGTACATGATTCACATATTTTTATAATCTTATAAATGAGATAATATATATTTTTATATATCAAAAACAATATTGAGGAAAATGTATGACAAAATAGAAAAAAGTTTTTTGTGTGACTCTTTTCATTCTTTAGGACTTCATCAGACTAAATTTGTTATGATGGTGTGACTATATATGTGCACAAATGAGGGATGCTGGGAATTTTTAATTTTTTTTAAAAATTATTTTTTATTTTTACTCTTCTCAAAGGAGAAACCAGTTCACTGTGAAAAAAATGTGCCTTGTAAATTTGCACTCTTACAACATTTCATCATTCCTCTTCTATAATCACAGCATGGGATATCTAATAACAAAAGTAATGGAAACAAAAAGAAAAAGAATCTAAATGAAATCCCTTGTCCGTGCACATGTGAAGTTGCACCAACATAACAAATTTAGTCTAATGAAGTCCTAAGGGACAAAACACATCACATGAAAACTTTTTTCATTTTGTCATACATTTTCCCCCAATCTAATAAATAAACATTACTGAGTGAATCAAAAGTGTATATAATAATAGTGGTGTTAAGGGAATAACCATCCTTTTGACTCATGTTTTTTTTTGTGAGCACAAAGGTTAAACATTGCCTTTTGTTCTTTATTGTATGAACTGACAGGAGGAAACTTTTACTGAATAAACTTTGAACATAAATTTTCAGCCATTTTTGGGAACATTTAACTGTATGTATTACCATTTACTTCATAATGCATATTTTTCATACATGAAGACATTTTCAACATTGTTATGAAATGGATTATTTTGTGTAATATATTGTAAGTTTGTAATTGTTTTCTTTTAAGAAAATAAATATCAAAATATCTCCTCCAATGAACTTTTGCCAGACCTGAAAATAAAGAAATATTAGTTGATTAATTAGCTGTAGTGTATTATATATATATATATATATATATATATATATATATATATATATATACAGGGTGCAATAGATAAATTTTCATCTAAATAATGCAAAAATGAAAATAACACTCACATCTCATTTTAACAGATATATTTACCAAAATTATACAAAAATATCTTGAAATACTAAAGAGTAAATGTATTCAATAAAATTACCATTGGCTTCAATCATGGACTCCAGACAACTTTTGAATCTCCTGCAATTCTTCTGGATGGTCTTCTTGTTTAAGTTGGTGAATGCTGCCATAATCTTTGCCTTCAGTTTATCTTTGGTGTTACAAGGAGTTTTGTTGGTCTCTCTCTCAATTGTGCCCCACACATAAATCAGGTGGGTGATGTGGTTGCAGAAATTGTCTGACAGCCATGACTGGGTTCTTCTTCTTGTGTGGCATGGTGCATAGTCCTGTTGCCAGACACAGCGTCTTCCAGCAGCCACTCTCTTGACCCAGGGCACTTGATGTAAGTCTCCATATTGAGTCTGAGGCCCACACCAACAAATTCAGAAGTTCTTTTCTTATCAGAACAATCAGAATGAGTTTTCTGAGCTTCTGTACATTTGTAATCACCATTAGACTCATCCAAATCTTTCTGAATCCTCTGTACTGTCCTCAGATTGACACCCAAATGCTCTGAAATGTTCGTATTGGAGTTTCAGCATGAAAACATACCATGAACATACCAAACAGAACAACATACCATTTACAAATTTCTGGCAGAGTAAATTGCATCATGGTGCTCTTTTTCTCACAGATGGTGGCCAACTGACCCTACTATACTGTGCAGTTGGCAAAATCAAAAACAAACAATGCACATACATGAAATTAAAAATATAAAATGGCAAGAATTTACCCATTGCACCCTCTGTGTATGTGTGCGCATATATATATATATATATATATATATATATATATATATATATGTTTGTGTGTGTGTGTGTGTGTAAAACTGGACACTGAGGTCAACTCCAAACAGTGACACTCTGTTGCATGCTTGAACATAAACTTTAGTTCATGAAGACAAGGCCTGAAGATTATGTTCAAGCATGAAACAAACTGTAGATGCTTGGTGTTGACTTCAGTGTCCAATTTTACATTTATTTATGCTCTATCTTTGATATTGAACACTCTTGCCCATAAATATAGTATAACTTAAATTATATTTTCATCATATGTATATATATATGTGTGTGTGTGTGTGTGTGGACATATCAACACTGCATGGTGACTCACTGTCATATGTCAAGTGATCTTCTGACCTATATAGTGATTTTCCGAGCATAGCTTAGATGTGGCACAAGGCCGAAAGTATGGGGCACCCAGTGAGGATCAAACTCACTACTCAGTCATAATTGTTCTAGCAAGACAAGCTTGCTAACCATTACACCACCTCGAGCTGCCCTCTTCTGACCTATATATATATATATATATATATATAAGTACAACAAAAATATAATGCAAGTATATCAGTGTGTAATGATGAAAAAAATAAATATTTATTCTATATAACCAATACTTTTCAACATAATCTCCTTCTTTATGAATGCTCTTAACCAAACATTAGTTTACAGTTACCATAGATGAAGCCTTCCCATATGTTGGGGACTGTAAACTTTTGTTAAAAGAAATTTTCTGTGATAAATTTTAATATAAATCTCATATTAGCAACATGAAATTAAGATATAGAAAATACTGTGCCATTATTTTGTTTTTTTTCAAGTGATCTCAAGCACCATCAACTAATTTTTTCTACTCTTATCTGTCTCAGTGCTCCTTGTTGACCTACAAGACAAGTGATGAACAATTGGATTTATTAATCATATTGCTTTTCAATTTCTTTCACACTTACATTGTAAATACAATTCCGTATTAGTAACTGCAACTCCTACTAGTAACTGCTAACTAGAAATGGTTGGTTTAGGCTGCTGTAATTGATTGTATCACTTATCATCTGCCATTGATCATTGTACATGAAGCCAATGTCTTGGGCTGTTGATACTTGCCAATCTAGGCAAATAGAGAGCTGCTACCAGTATCAGGTATTTTGTCATTGTGACTAAGGTTTTGTTTATTAAGTATAGGAGAAAAAGAAATTGAACACAGAATAGACTATGCTGGAGGTAGTTTCACCAAATACCACAAATTGCTACAAAACCAAAGCATCAACCTGAAAACTCAATTCATGTTTTTAAATAGACTCATCAAATTGAGACTTTCATATGGTTGCCATGCATGACACCAAACCTGTTCAGAAATATCTAAACTGTCAGTTGTACATAACTGTTTTCTAAGATTAATGGTGGAAAAAGACTTTGAGCAAGTAAAGCCAGAGAGTCTTGGTCTTCCTTCTTTGAACATTGTGAACTTGTACTACAGAATTACAAACAAAGAACTGTACCAAATAGCAGAAACCGCATCATTTGAGGACTACCAACAGCAGCAACAACTAAAATGGATAGCACATGTAACTCGAAAAGTAAGTAATTACATAATCAAGATGTTAACATCCTACACCACCTCAGCTAGAAGGTTTGGAAGGAAACACCTGTCAATAGTGGAAATAGCGATAACAGCTACTAGACTTGAGAAACCTGTTTTTCTAAAAGGTGTTTTAAGAGAAAGCTTTTTTAACTTTCAACCAAAAACAATACTGGTTGATCAGTCAATGAATGCCAAATGTTTCTTTATAGGAAAATGGCTAATAGTACCATTACCATTGGTCCTACCTATTGCCTTGTTTAGCTAGATTGGTCATGCCAGGAGATAACTCAGTCATAGGAGCATGAAAGCCATTCCACCATGTTGTTATTTTGATTTAATTTTTTTTTTTTTACTAAATGCTCACACAATTATAAGCCCAAGCACCACTCAATGTAGAGGGTTACTTAATGTTGCTGATGTTTAAGAGGAGAAAGTAAGTGCAGATTATGAGGATATGTTGTATAGTTTATGGTTGACTTTAGACTTGAAGATGTTAAGATTATAGTGATCAGGGAAGCATTTTCTTGTGATGTTTGTTTTACAAAGCAATGACTCTTGGTAAGAAGCTGTCTGAGCAGAACTTCCTTCTTACCAATGAAATGATGATGATTCAACCCCTGTGGCATGTCCTAGCTGTAAAGATCTGAACAGGTGAAACTCAGGATCCTTGTCTATCTATGTAACTGGAGAGCTGCTGTCTGCTACAGGTTTTTGAGGTCATTGAGGTTTGCTCCTCTCAGTGGCTAAGGTTTTGCTGGCTCCTACCCATAGTCCTGATAGGCTAAGTTGGATTTACCAGGAGATAAACTCCTGCCAGTATAACTTTCTGGGTGATAGAAACATTCAAGTCACTCCACCATATCATTATTTTGATATAACAAAATATTTGGCACAATAATTATTATATTTTAAATTTGTGTATTTGCTAACATTTTAAATGTAAAATTGCAATGTTTTATTTTTTACAGGAAAAATTCTGATAATGAGCAAACACTGATATTAAAGTTAAAAAACAAAATTAACCAAAAATTATCACTTACATTCATGACTTCCTACCCCAACTTTGGGAAGGCTTGATATAACTCAAATATCATGCAGTAAAAATTTCAGATCTGAATTCAGCTAATAACTATCAAACTTATTGTTTGGCCATTATATATGCGCATGTGGTCTGTAAAGAAATGATGTAGTTATTTTGAATATCTCAAAAGCCAGTTTTGCAACCTTGATGTAATCTGCTAACCAATCAGAGAGGACCTTACTACACATGCACATAAATAAACTGTAGAGTTACTCAGTTGGCAGTGAGACACTCCTGAGTGAGTATCTGTATTGTATGACTGTTGTCTTCACAATGAATATGCTATAAACTTGAACAATCATCTATGGAAATTCTTCTTTCTTCTTCTATATGTCACATTCCTTCAGGATATAGACATTTATGGCCCTCCACAATTTCCTATACCTCACAGCTATTAGTTACGTTTATCATCCCTTCTACTCCCTGTCCTACCGTTGATTCACACAAGCTTGCTGCCTCTACCTGTCCCTTTTGCCATCAATATATCCTGTGAGTGTCAAATTCTCCAAGCCCTTTCCTCATTATATGACACAGAAATTTCAAATATCTCTTTCAGATTGTAAATATATGCTTTCTGTTTCCATTTTTCTTAAGACATCCTTATTACACATGTTTACTTCATGGTATTCTCAGCATCCTTCTGCAGATCCACATTTCTGTTGCCTCAAATTTTCTTTTCATCTGTGAGGAAATTGTCCAGTATTCAATGTCATAGAGGAGGATTAATATCACATAGCATTTCCACACTTCTACTTTGTTTCTAATGAATGAAACCCAGATAAATTTTTCATACTGATGCTTCAAATTTGGTCAGGAATCTGTTGAAAATGATCTATGAAATGGAAAGCCTTCAACAAGGAGAACAACCAAAAATGTTGAATGTATTCTGGTTGTAATGAAAACAAATTCAGTAACAGATTGCAAGAATTAGAAGATGATTAGGGGATTCTACAGACTGCCTAGAAAGTATCCACCATTTTGAATATTTCCACTGCTGATTCTCTAAATCCCATGCAGAAATGTCTAGCAAAACATTACATCTGTTAGCCCCTATTGTAGTTCAGATTTAGCTCTGTCAGTGCCTGATAAACCTAGTAAGGAAGTAACAAATGCTATGGGTTCTACATTAAATACTTTCAAGCTGTTGCTGAAATCTGCATCTTACACTCTGGCATTTATATGTCAAGGGTTTGATTGACATGTTTCTTATGGTTTATCAACCCTTTTGCAGGTTATTTAAAGCCAGAAAATATTTTTAAATTGTAAGATGTTTTGGAAAATAATAATGATTTACTGATACAAGTCCTAATAATTAACTCATAGTTGGGGGGAGAGAAGAGATGGAGTTATACCTTTCCTCAAGGGTATTTGTGTGTAAGTGAATAAAACGAACCTGACTAGAATTTGGCTCTCCAATTTCCAATTCCAAGCCATTATCCATTACACCACCTGCACATCCAAGCATACAGCACCTGTTATTCCCAAATGGTCACCCATCGAGGTAGTGACCAGGCTAGACATTGCTAACTTTGGTGATTGTACAAGAACCAATATTTCAACATGGTATGGATATAAGCTTTACATATCAAGGGAGCTTTATGTTTAATTATAATAATGATATTTGTTAATGTAGAACTGGGCTGTGAAAGTCAATATTTACTTTAATTGGTAATATATTACTATGCCCTGTAAGCACATCTGATGGCAGAAAGGTCATAACCCCTAATCTTTGTTTTACTTACATGTTCAACATATTTCACTGATGAATTCTGATGACACAAGTTCATTGGTGACACATATCAAGTTAAAGTTTTCCAAATTTTCTTATATATTTACCATTTTATTAGGGGGTATATTTGAGCAGAAAAGTTTTCATTTATACAAGTTTGGTTGAAGTCTAACAAAGGCTAAGGATACTTGTATTTATTTTTTTCTATATTTTAGACTATTTTTCTGGCTTCAGGCACATATTTAAATATAAATTGTTCAATGTCTGATTACCTTTGGCTTTTATAAGCCATTATCAAGGCAATTTTGGTTTTTGTGCTATGTCAATTTCATCATTTTTCAAATGTTATGTCTTATGTTAGTTTTTTTAAAGTATTGTGGCTCGACATAATATTTATGTTATTGTATCTTTTTTTATTTATGAAATATATATATTTGTTCCTGACAACATGAACTCTTATGTGAAGATGCAATACTTTAAAAAAACAACATGCTAAAATGAAGACATGATATTTGAAAAATGATGAAACTAACATAGCACAAAAACAAGAAAGAATTTGTAAGAACATGTGAGCAATGTGGAAGTATTATGAAAAATTGGAACAAAAAGGAGTTTTGTTCTTAGAATTAGAGACAGATGAAATTTGAAGCACACATAATATAGAAAGATGGCTTGGAGAATTTGACACTAACAGGATATATAGAAGGAAAGAGGGGCAGAGGAAAACATCAAGTAACTTACCTAACAAGCTTGTGTAAATGGATGGCAGAACAGAGGTTTAGAGATAGTAAGGAGACAAACATTGTTTAGAACTACAAAGGAAAGGAAGTTGTGGCGAGCCATGATCGCTCATATCCTGAAGAGGCATAGCACATCAAAAAAAGGGAATTTATGTTGATTGAGAATAAATACAGTATGAGATTTAAAAATAAATGAAAAGCAGTAATTAAATAGAAAGTTTTACTAGAATATAAACATTAAGAAATAACCTACCTTGATATGCCCTTGAGATAACAAAAACCAATAGTGGGGAAAAAATCCATACAAAGTTGGTTTATATATATTTTTATTTATTGACATATACATATGCATGTTAAATACACACATCTATATATACATACTGCCAGACATGCTACACATATACCCATTCATCCATATATGATTATAGAAATTGTTACATGATTTTATGAGGTATACAATTTGCATTTACAATTGCTGCTAGATCTAATCATTCAAACCTTTACTGAATATGGTAAAAAATAAGACATTTATTAAAAAGAAATGAAATATTTTAAAACGATGAAAATGGCCATTTTTTATAGCCAAAAATTCAACAAGAAAGTTTAAATGTTTAGCGAAAAAGCAAATCTCATCAATGTGACTCAATGTTATTTGTTTCTTTTTAAATAAAAATATTTTTGGTACAGTTTCAGATCTGTAGGTTATTCTGAATACATATTGTAATTATGTAACAATAAACTCATTAATTTCAAAATACAAGAGATTTACAAACGATAAGGATCTATTTGTTTATTTATCACCAATAAAACTTTAGACATCATTTATATTCTTTTCGAGGATGAAGAAAATAAAAAAATATTTTGTGGCAGCATGCTCACATAATCAAACATACCTTATTTGATATTTAATGCAGCATCTAACAGACATGTCATTTAATTGATTCAATTTTAAGTTCTTACTGAAATTCATCAGTATTGTTTTCAACATGTTTTTTTAAAGATGTCAACAAAACTATATTACCAAAAGTTTGAAATAAATATTTATATGATAAAAGGAAAAAAAAACTCTTTTAGACTTTATGTATTTCTGATTACATTTTATATTTTTATATGGGCAAATTTCAACCCATCATGCAATGCAACATAATTTTTAAAAGACTGTATGCTATCCATCACCATTAAAATAAAAACTGAAGTTTTTGCTTCTTTCTTTAAATAAAACAAACTTCTTTGAGGAGGAAAACACACTTGACATTTGAAAAACACGGAATATACAAAAGAAATATTAAACTAAATAATGAAACTTATAAATTATAGTTCGCTTGAAGATGAAGCAGAACTAATGCTTTTAATTTAATTATATAATTAAATTTGAAGTTTTTAGCTTCAGTTTTTGAAACACGGTTATTACTGTGTAGCAAAGAAACTATATTTTAAATTAGTTAATTTATAATAAATTATAGTGTATAAATGTTCTTTCTTCTTTTTTTTAAGGTATTCATTTTGTTGTTATATTCAAAGCATTTTTTATGGATTAAACTTAATTTATGACAAATTTTTATTTGGGAATTCTTCATTGGGAGCTGCATTGATCTTTCCACATCATATCCTATTTCCTTTTCAACTAAATTGACCAGTTTTTACAAATTGGCAGCCCCAGAGGCTAAAAATTAACTGCCAGCCAGAATCTTTATTCCTGTGACCATTTTCCCTGGTGGCGAGGATGCTAGTTCAGATAATTTACAGAATAATAATATCCCATATCAGAACTGCAAACAATTAACATAATTGCAGTTTTATATCACAAACTTTTGAAAAACGTATCTGTGACTTTTCTATAAATACTTTCATGGTAATGACTCAGATGAGCTTCCCTCTTCTGCACCTCAGCTTCACAAATTTAAGTGCAGTACTAGATTGGTAGCTAGGTCTCATAATTTCACTGGTGAAATTGTTAGATGTTAAAGTTGTATGCTAACAGTTTCTTATCTCGTGCTTTTCGCTTGTGAAACTTTCTTCCAGCTTATTGCTTTCCTGTCAACCATGATCTTCAAATATTTAAATGTAACATCAATTATCATCTTCTATCTCTTTGAATCCTGTTATTTATTATATTATTTCAGTTTCTTTCACTCTCAGCAACCCCTTGCAACTTAGCGTGTTTTATCACCTTGCTTGGGATGAAATGATAAAAAAAATAAGTAAATGAAATAATGTTTTGTTTATAGACAAAAGAAAGAATAAATTACTTTAAAAGATATAATCAGATTATCATTATCCTTAATAAACCTTATACTTCCAATAAGTTACCAACTAACAACATAACATTATAAATTGCGGAAGAGTTTTGTATTTAATCAAAATAATTTAATCAAAGTCAAAACTTCACATAAAAATATTCAAATAAAGTCATGTTTTATAAAAGATTATATTAATATATATTTAAGTATTGAACTGTATATACAAAGAAGAAAACTGGTAGTTTGGAATGAAATGACCACAGAACCAAACAAATATTTATAAAATAAGCAGCTTATGTCAGGAATTTTTTAGTGATAAAGTCATTTTAGTTTTAAAATCAGTGATAACTCCTTTAAAGGAAAAGAATTTTGAATGAGTAAATAAAACTGAAACATCATTATCTTGAAGATGATACAAACCTAATAGCAGCAGCAGCAGTGGTTTCAAAACATACCTAAGCTCTGTATTTCTATAATGTTTGTTGGAAATTGTTTTGATGTTGGCTTATGTCAAATCAATTATTGTTTTAATAGCATTTCCCTCACTTTGATATGATCTCATTTTATAGTGTAACAAATTTTATTATATATCTATGAAAGATGAAGAATGATAAAAATCTTACTCATGAGATAAATAAGTAAAACCTTAAAACTGAAAAAAAAAAACAAAAAAAACTTATAAAACTGACCCGGTTTTTAGTGAAAAGTTTTTTTTCAGAATCATTTTTTAACAGTATGTAGCTGTTTGGCTTTGCTTCTGAATAATTTTGACAAGCTCTCAATATTATGATGATGTGTGAATTTTCACATTATAGAATGAGGGATTCACAGTATGGAGAGATTATTTTGGAACAACATGCTCATAATTATCTCCAAAAATTTTAATTAGTCTATCACAGATCTTATTGTCAAGCATGTCTCACTTGTGATGAGTATAGAGTTCAAAATTCATTCTTTTTTTCTTTTATTTTTATGTTGGCATTTAGCTAATGTATGATCATTACCATATTAGGAAATGTGAGCACTAGATAAAATTCAATTATACAAACATTTTACAAGCCAATTGAATGGATTGGCTTTGCCAAATTGTAGCATATGGGCTTCATTTAGCTGATAGGAATGTTCACGTTCTGTTTGGGTAAGAATTAAAAATGATTTTCGGTTATTTGTGAAAAGTTTTCAAAACAGCAGTATTGATTTTGGTAGGAAGTGCTGAGTGAATGAGAAAAGACCCAAATTATCCATTCGGAATGAGAGATGTGCTGATAAAGTGAATTATTAAAGTTTTTTAATGCTTTGAATTAACCACTCAAAATAAAGTAAGATATTCATGTTGCCCAGTCAAAAAAGGTTTCACCACTGAAAGTGGTTATCTCAGAAACCAAAACTAGACAGTTTTTTTTTTTTAACTCATCAGGTACTCAGAAATATGAGAAGAGCAGTTATTTCACATTAGATGTTTCAAAAGAGGTCTTGCTTGCTTTGGTTAGGCTACTACACCTCTCTAACGAGGAGTGTTTGTCTCAATTCCTGTTGTGCAAACCATCAGAAGGACTTACCATATAACTTGGAATAAAGAACAATATACTGTGAAAGGAAATGAATGTCTTTTGTCCTAATGCTCTAATAAGAGTAGTGAAATTCTTTTACTACATAACTTTTCAACTAATTTAAGATTTATTTTTCTTGATAAAGTAAAGCAAAAAGAAAATTAACCTGACTCTGTAGTCACAAAATATGTTTAGGTATCATTTTTAACTGTTTTTAAAAATTTCCTTCTTTATAAAGCTCATATTTAGTTTACTACAAATCCCTAAATCAACAAATTTTTCAGGTTTATCCATGATAAGAGAATAGACATATATTAACCTTTTTACCAATTTGAAATGAAATTAAAACGGTGAGAAAAATTTTCAACAATTAAAAATATAAACAGATAAAAACGATAGAAGTTTTAGCATAAAGTGAAGAAAAAATAGGATGATTAGCACAAGAGATCAATATAACCATCAGTTAATATAAAAAGTAAAGTGTGTTTTTATATTCTGTCATCGTCATCATCGTCATCATCATCATCATCATCATCGTCATCATCATCATCATCACTGTCATCATCATCGTCATCATCATCATCTTCCTCCTCTTCCTCCTCTTCACTCTCTGGTTGGTTATTCACAACAGGAATTTCTTGTTTGACAACTTTGGCAACCTTGGGAGGTGGAACTACAACTTCTTCCTCTTTTTCTTCTTCTTCCTCTTCATCTTCACTTGGTGGTTTTGGAGGTGACTTTTCAACAACTAAAGCTTCCTTTGCTTGTTGGCTCTTAAAAATGGCCATCTCCTGCAAATAGGAAATTCATTCAAGAAAATACGCTGACAGCCAAAAACATGAAAAAATAATATATCAAAAAAATGATTTTTTTTGCCTGTTGACAGCAGTATATGAAAATAGGTAACATCAGAAATGTGAAATGATATTAGTTTTATCAAGTTGCTATGAAGTGTAATGCGTGTTGACTGCACTGTCTTTCTCTCTCTCTTTCTATATATATATATATATATATATATATATATATATATATATATATATATACACACACAATAAATTAATAAATATTGTTGATCTAGTTAACTATTGAGCACAATTCTGCTAGTTTTAAATACATTAAATTCTGGTCATTTTTATGTATTTTGATTATAACACAAAAGCACCTATCTATACACACAGTGTAGACATAGGAATGAACACTGTATGGTGACTGTCTGTTTTATGCTTCTATGCCATCATCATATCAAGTGTTTCTACACCTTAGTAGAGTGTATATAAAGTGTCTATGTGGGTTAGGAGTGGGAGAGACACAAACACATATATGAAATATCTGTCAAAGTTAATGATCAGAAAAATAAAAAACTTAACAAATAATTTGCATAATTCTATTCATTTTGCTGTTTAAATCATTTATCTTACTTGGTAGCAAGTAGACACATCTGGAATTGCTAGAAGGATTAACTTGAAATCTAGCAACACAGAAAAAATATGTTCTTTAATATATTTCTTCTTACATAATACAATAAATTAAAAAAAAGGATTATTTGCATTATTTTTGAAGAAGTGCTGACAAGTTCTCAGCCTGATTCAGTTTCCAAAATCTGTGTATTATTTTGCCACTGTCACTGCAAAAAGCATCTTTTTAATTTTGTATAGTGACACTTGTCAGGATCCTTGTATGTATTTTTTAACTGTTTCAATTCATTGACTAATCCATGTCAATGGAAAGTATGGAATTTTCAAGTGTTGAAACACTGGGCCATCATGAAATTTCTCTTTTTGCAGAAGAAAACTGCAAAGGAAACCCATGATTGTATGATGAAACATTGCATGGCAATTTTTCATCATACTCAACTATTCCAACTTCCAGCATGGACATTTTGAGATCCAATGTGTTGCACAATCTGAGAGACCGTCAACAATGAAATTGTTGATCATGTTTATGGCCAAATTTTGACCAAATGAAAATCAGCCAAAAGAATTGCTGAGATATTTGAGATATTCAAGGAATATATTGGATTTATAATTCATAAGCAGTTGGGTCCGCAGGAGCTGTTGGCCAAGCAGGTAGCAAAATGCTTGAATGCTAACCAGAAATAATTTTGAGTGAACACCTCCATGTTGATTTTGCAGAATTTTCCATGATCAAGTGATAATAATTTAGAATGACTTGTCATGGCTGATGATCTGATGAAACATGGTTAAGCTATTATGATCCAGACACCAAGCAGTAATCTATGCTATAGCCAGTGCTGGATTTACATATTGCCTTATTTATGCTGCAACCCAAGGGACTTAAGACTAAAGAGTCCTTAAAGGATCTCTAGTTTTATGTTCCTGATAAAACTAAAAAATAAAGATATAAGAATGAAGGAGATTTGTTTATTTTCAAGTTTAATGGGGCTCCTTTGAATGAATTTGAAACAGTTTAAAGAATTTGGGTTCTTCTTGTTAGAATGAGTTTTTTTAAATTTGATGTGGTCCCTTGAAAGGGTCTCCATTTACATTTTGATGTATCTTGTTTATACATATAGATTTTTGATGTAGCTTTTTTACTTTTGTATAATTTTGTGTTTCATGTGTTTCATGTTTTACATCAAAAAAAGCATCATCTAAAAATATATCTATTTTTTTTATAGATATAGCATGGCCAATATATGTAATGAAGGGGTCCACAAATTCTATTAGCCCTGGGTTCTCTTAAGGCCTAAATCCAATCCAGGCTGTAGCAGTAATCAGGTTCTCCATAGCTAAGGAATTTTAAAATCCCAAGGTCATAACTGCATTTTTTTTTTTTGATAAGGAAGTTATTTTGATGACTATCTTCAGAATGACCAAATAGTTAATTCAGAAAACTAATCTAATTTGCTGTGCCAATTAAATGTGATACTGAAAGAAAAACAATAAAGAAAGCTGAAGAAAGATGTTCTCTTTTTGCAGGGCTGCCAAGATGATGATTATTTTAAAGAATGTGAGGTTTGATTGCATAGACCATCCCTACTATTGACCAGATCTAGCTCATTCTGATTGTTTCTTGTTTCTAAAACTTAAAAGGAGTTTGAAATGGAAGAACTTTTAGAATAGCAGCAGCAGAGTGGATATCAGAATATTTTTGGAAGAGTTAAAAAAACTTGAGAAGTGTCAAGTTTGTTAAACTATTGGGTGAATATGTGGAATAGCAAGTATGTCTCATGGCTTTATGTCCTTCTCTTCTTGATCAGGCAGAGAATTTTTCAGCAATCCTTTGTATATTTGAAAAAGTAGCTCATACTGAAAAAATATTCTGATACATAAAACAAATAATGTCATCCCCCAGATTAACAGGACTTCTTGGTATACAACATTAGTGTTTCCCCCACTGTTTGCCAGAATGAAAAACTTGGATCCAATCCAAGATAAACTAATGTCGAGCTAGCCATGGAAAAACATGGGAAGGTCAAGCTGAAGTGAGATTGTTCTTGTACTTTGTTAATGGTTATGTAATTGAAGTTGCTTGAATTGAAAGGGCAAATCTGTTGGAATTATGGGAATGTAGACATCTTTTTTTGGCCTACCCTAGTTAGGATAGTTGCTTCATGGTCATATGGGTGAATCTGCTTAACAATAAGGAGAGTTCCATTGTATAACCTTGGAGGCTTGAGATTTCTGTGAAGCATGATTAGCATCACTAGTTTTAGTTGAAGTCTGTAAGGAGGATCATTAGTCAGCAAGAAAGTTGAGGAATTCATTTTAGTTTTGTACAACTTCAGAAATGTCTGGAACTGGGTCAACTGAACTTTACATCTAAATCTTCCCAAGTCCTATTTTCTTTGACAGCATCATTCTTTGGAGTAAAAATGTCTCACTCATAGTGCCACAAATAGTTTCTTTAAATTATTGAAATGCCATTTTTTTTACATTTAAAACAGCTGAAAAAAAAAAAAAAAATCAAGCTTAAGTCTAATCTTAGAATTTTCAACAGAAAACATTTTTCCTGAATTGCATGTTTTATATATGAAAGAAGAAAACAAATCAATTTAATTTCTTTCTGACACTTCAGGACAATTGTTTTAAAATGACTCTAAAATTCTTGGTTCATGAATATTGATTCAAACAAAACATCAATGCATTTTAGTTTTATTAATATCATTATTATTTCTTTCCTCTTTTTTCTTCTCTCTCGTTTTTTCTGATCGTCTTCAAATGAATACTTCTTTTCAGCCAGTCTGTCATACGATAATATATCATCAGTACTTTAATTTTCTGCCTTCTAACAACTTCTTGTGTGTAGATTTTACTAATCTATAAAAGTATTATTAATAAATTTGTCTTTTATTTTGTTTTAGTCCTATTTCATGAATCAGTTTCAAATTTGTCCTAAGTCGTTAGTCTTGTACTAGTAAAAATCCAAAGCTTACATCACATTGAAACACCAGTTCTTGTATGATCACCAAAGTTAAGCAATGTTGAGCTTGGTTAGTATCTAGATGAGTGTCTATTTGGGAATACCTGGTGCTGTAAGCTTGGATATACTGGTGGTGTAATAGATAATGACTCAGAATCGAAAATTTGAGAACCAAGTTCAAATTCCAGTTGGATTCATTATATTCACTTATGTGCAAATACCCTTGGGAAAAGTATGAACCCACCTCTTCTCTCCTCCACCCTCAGCTATGGGGTAAGTAGCAGAACTTGTATCAGTAAATCTTTATTATCTCCACCTAAAATTCTTACAATCTAAAAATATTTTCTGGCTTTAAATAACCTTGTTGGTTCCAATCTGCTAGGAATTACTGCAAAACACTTTCTCCTCCCCAGTTTATGGGCAGAAGCACACAAATGCATGCTGGGAATTCTTCCTAGCCAATAGGTTGGTTCTTGATTTCATCTGACTCAGACCTGGTCTCTCTTGTCTTGAAGTTAGAATGCTACATACGCTTGTCAGAACTTGCTCTTGTGTGTCAACCCAAATTCTTAGTTTGTGAACTTTTTGCCATATTAGTGTTGCTTTGCCTTATTACTGTTAATTTAACTTGCATATATTGTTTGCTTGCTTTATATTATGTTTTTCTCTGTTCTTTTATTTTTCTTGTTATTGCGAACTTTGTTAATTTTGTTTGTTGGACAGTTCTGTCATTTATTTTACATTTAACCATGGCCACTTACTCTACAAAACTGCAAAAGGTCGATAAGCCATAAAAAAACAAATCAATCAATAGTGAAAATTCACCATATCTCAGATGGCAATTCACAATACTTGTTACAGATGTTGACTAATTTTTACCTTCTTATATCTGAGTTTATCCTTGGCTGCTTTCTTCTCATAGATTCCTTTTACGTCAGCACTTATAGTTTTCCATTTCTGACCCAACATTGTAGCAACTTCGGATGGTTTTAGGCTTGGATTCTCTTTTATTGATTTAGGACGTTCATCTTTGCAAAAAAAAAAGAAAGCTGACCTGGAAATAAAAAAAAACATAGTTATTCAAAATAAAAGAATAGACATTATACTTAATTTAAGGTTTTTGTTTCATCTCCAAATTCAAAACATTTATGTTATGCAGTCTATAGATAATAAGATATCATCTATTCAGTTTAGTCTAGGCTGGCACAAGGCCAAAATGGTGATATATTGAGTGAGGATTAAATTCATCAGCAATGGTTTACAAGATTAAATTGAAAATCATGGTTTTATAACAGGTACTTCTCGAGTGCTTTATTATGTCAAACTTGGCGAAATCTAACAAATATTTTTGATTTCATATTTTTTATTTTGTCCAAGATTAAAACACTGGTACAGTTGTTGGGATTACTGTACATTGTCTGCCATGATGTTCTCTTCAGGATTATAAAAGGGAAGGATATAAATACTCTTGCTCTCTTCTTGCTCTGAGATGTAGTAGTGACAACAACAGGACTCTTCATCTCTGGAGAGACGCTCCCTAGACACCCCCACTACTTAATTTCATCCAACCAGGTAATCATACACATGCTACAGCTAAGCACATAAATGCTTTTCTTTCCTTTGTTTGAGCTATCTGTACACATGTAAATATAATCTTTGGTTTATCTTCTTTTGTGAGCTATCTTGTTTCTTATATAAATATAAAATCCTCTACATGTTAAATTCATTTTTTTTTGAAAATGTTGAATTCATTTAATTGAAAGTGTTTTAAGTGCATCCATTAAAATGCACCACATCTCTGCCCCACAATATTCAGAAACCAAACCCAAAGTTGCCTTTATATTTAATAATCATATTAAACACCTGAAAAAAACTATTCTATATTCTTTAGAATTAATTTCTTTAAGGGCATTACACTCCAAGATAAATAGCACAACAGTGGATAAGATATCAAACAGAAGTTTTTGACATAATCCAATCTATGCAGCATGCCAAACACAGATGTGCAAGGCATCTAGTCTTTCAAGGATACAACAATTAAAACATCAGAGTGTCTCTGAATGGACATCAAGAGACAAAATCAGAATTGAAGATAAGGTAGAGTAACAAATTTTGTATGTTATATAGATTAAACATTATTGCAAGAATAGATGTCTGTGGGACAGGATATAGGAGGACTGAGAAAAGGTCTGAAGATGATATTGTTCAGAAAAGCAAAATAATTTCTTTACTGAAGTTAGAATGTCATACTATTCTGCAATTTTTATATAAGTATATTCAAAGTCCAGTCTGGTGCCATAAATTGTATATTAATTCATAGTGTTATTTAAGTTGAAACAGTTTATTGTAAGCAGATGTTTTGTTTTTTTTTAATCTGTAATCAGCTCTGATATAGAGTTGCTAGTAGACATTTAACAAATATGCATATGCCAAAATTAATAATTTCTTAATTATATAGCATTTATGATAATCTTGTTGACATATAGGGACAAAAATATTTTTTCATAAAAGAAAAAAATGAAAACTATTTTCAGATTAAATTTTAGAGATTATGTAGGAAATAAACATAACTTTTCTTTTATTTTTAATCATTTCATCCCAAGGAAGGCAATAAAACCACTAAGATGCAAGAGGTTACTGAGTGTGAATGAATAAGAGAAAAAGAAAAAACTTTATTAAGGAGCGAGAACAATAAAAGAACAAGAATTAAGAAGACATAAGCTAATAGTTGATATTGCATTTAAATTTTTGAAAATCAAAGTTGAGTGGAAAGCAAGGGGCTGGAAGAAGGTTCCACAAGCAAGAAGTGCAAGAGAAGAAACTGTTAGCATAGAACTTATGGTTAAATCTAGCCATTTAACTGTAAAATGAGGAGACCTAGCTGCCAATCTAGTACTGCATTTAATTTCATAAAGTCAAGGTACCAAAAGAAAAGAAAGTAGACCAAGCAATTGATTCAGCATAATCTTTCTGCTGAGATGAACTTCTCTTGAAGCTGCAGTATAGTTCCTAGACCTAATTCTAACAGCTAGTGGGGAAGGAGAACTGGCTTGTAACTTTTAATATTTCAAAAACCAAATTAGTGACTTTTCATCATCATCACTGAGCTGACCCTAAATTCTCATCAGTCACAATGAATAGGTTGCACTCTTAAAGAGGTTGTTATCTTTGAGCATCTACTGCGACTCATGTTCACCCCAAACCTCAAGTAGAAATCCTTGTAGCACTCCCGAAAGCACCTGATTCCTTCTACCATGCTTTATGAGAGCCAGATCGAACCAAAAATCGAGTATTGCTGCCATATCTGGGCTGGAGCTGCCCAATCCTTTCTTTCCAGCCTTGACTGAATTCAAAATAATTATTGACTGAGTTCAATAATCTACACTTACTTCCTGCTTCCCTCTCCTATATCCATACAACAACCTCATTTAGTAACCTTCTACCTTGAATGGCTCTTGGGTCTTGTATTAGATAAACATTTGGTTAAAAACAAAACAGAACTCCAATTAGAATTCCTTACACATTGATGTTACTAATTATTCTGGAATGTTATGAGTTTTTATAGAAAACCTTTTAAAACTTAGTATTTGCAATTTGTTACACTTTGATCAATACAATTATTTGGTAATTTATTACTTGAAAAAATATAAAAATTCTTTGTGGAGAATAATATCACCTGTTGCTTCAAATTAAAAGTTTAAAAATAACACATTTTCCTTTATTTCTGAAAAGTCATTTTAATTATTAAACCAAATGCTGATGCTTACAAAGATCGTTTTGGGGCATTTGGGTCCTTGACTCTTTTTCTCTTGCCTTTCTTCTGCTCCACAGGGGGAGGCATATGACTGGCCAATTCTGTTTCATACCTCATTTTCTGCTTTTTGGCCATCACTTCGAATAAATTTATTTCTTCTGGTACCATTGTCTGGAATTTAGAAAGAGAGAGAAAAAAATTAACAAAATTTTGTATTGGGATTTTTGATAAATGAAAGTAGATAAAAAAATTACAAATTCATGTTTAAAGCCTTAAAATAAAAATATTAAATGGTTAATGAATCATGCTGGATAGGTTTTATTAAATAGTTAATATCGCCCGGTTCACACCCCACCCCAGTCTTTTGAACAGTAGTAGAGGTTTATCCCTTGTTTCTGGTTTAGGATTGGGTTTCTGGTTCCTTCTAAAGTCCTCTCATTCTCTTTCATTTCCAGTAGCCTCTTGCATCTTAGTGGCATTATCATCTTGCTTGGGGTAAATTGATTAAAAAAAAATATTCCTTAAATAAAATATAACTAGTTTTAAACCAAGAAGATTTCATGGTTTTCCTATTTGAAATTTCTGATGAATCTTAATTTTTCTGTTAATGATTGAATACGCTTGGGGCAAATTCTATGACAATAAAGTATCCATAGAAATTCCCCTATCACATCATTAAATATTTTAGTTTAACAACTTTAACAAAATATTGCAATAACAATCATAACTATGAATGCTATTTTAAGAAGTAAGGGGGTACAAATGAAAAGATTTGAAACTGACAACTTTTTTCCATTTCATTGAAACAGATGTTAAACACTTCTATCTTCCGTTCTTTCTTTAATTTTCTCACTGAAATCAAGTAGGTTCTTTGATATGTCTTTCGGCTTCTCATGCAATCAAAATAGAATAGTCCATTATTTATGAGGCATTAGTAGAGTGTAACAGTCATGCAAACTAAGGGGAAGGACAAAAGAGAGGGACAAGCACAATTATTATATGATTTTATTAAAAAGTTCCAAATAGTTCATTGTTCCTTGGATGTTTAGGTAGTGTAATGGATATTGATCCAGAAAGTTGGAATCAGTGAGTTCAAATTCTTGTTAGTCTGTTGAATTCACTTTTGCCCAAATTCTCTAGGGGAAGGCATGAATCTGTCTCTTCTCTACTTCCCCAGTTATGTATTAAACAGTTGAATGTGTTGCAATTAATAGATAATAATCTCATGGGATCTGGGGAGAATCATGGCCACTTATGTCCTGAAGGGAAATGGCATTGAAAAAAAAAAAAAAAAAATTTATTCCTTAAAAAAGTAAACTGTAAGGGAGTTTGTGTATGGATTTTATAAAGAACAGTAATTTGACACTCATGGGAAATATTTACAGCAAAAAAGGCTGAGGGAAACTTGCCTCATGTGCATGTATAAATGGATGGCAGAACAGGGAGGAGGGAGGGATAGTAAAAAGACATACATTGCTAAGAGCTATGAAGGATAGGAACTTGTGATCTCTTTGAATGGCCATGGCATATAAAAAGAAATATAAAAGAGGAACAGTAAGTAAAATGTCATTCGTATCAGAAAAGCATAATGTTCACTAGAAGTAGGAGCAGCTTTTAAGTTAATAGCTACATTTTTAATCCTTGGATATTTACAATTTTTCCAGTTCTTATTGAAATCTATACAGTACCAATTGTTTTTAATGTATTAATACACCACCAGAAAACAAAAAATGAATAAATTCCATTATTCCATATTATTTTTAATGTTTTGGCCAATCAAATTTTAGCCATCTTCAGGACAGATTCATATCTGAAAATAATCTTTGTCCTTAAAAATAATCTTTTTTTTAAATCCTTTTTATTTTTAAAAAAAATTTTATCACTTCCTTAACTGGTGTAATTCCCAGGTTCAAGCCTTGTCTTCTATATATGTGTGGTCATCTGTTTTTCGATTTTGGTGAATCATAAACAACCTGAAGTAACAGGTAGTAACTATTGTAGTTACACTAGATTCAAAATTAATTAAATAACTCATTTAAAGTTAAATTTAAATATCAAACAGAGTGAAAAATTTAAAAAAACAATTCTTTATTAAAGGTTTAACTTTTAATTTTGCTTTTCATTGCAATTGATATTGTCTAACCGTAATTAAAACTTAAGTGGTCCACAGTATGTTGGTTTATATGATTTTTTTCTTTTTCTAGCACATGTACTGTGGCATATTCAAAATATTACATAGTTTGGGTTCTCTAATGTCTTTTAAGAGTGACTTTATGTGAAGGAGTCATAAAGAATAGCGATTTTAAAATAAAATAAAAATTGTGCACAAAATAAAGATCAGAGATTGGTTGCATAGATTAAGAAAGATTATGCCAAATTAAGGTGTTGAATAAAGATAAAATAATTTTATTATTTCTAAATAATTATAACTTTTAAGTACATAAGATGCTGAAGGCAAAAGGCTGAAGGCCCAAAAGACTTCCACAGGAGCTAGCCTAAAGTCCGTCTTCTAGGCTAGTTTAAAACAAAAAACAGATTATATGCATTAAAAAATTGTTATCTATGCTAATTTTTGTGTAATCTTAATTAGCACTTTTAAAATACAGCTTAGGAGGATTGTGTCACATCAAACTTCCTAAAGGGGAGGGCCTGTCTAACTTGAAAATCAGTATCTGAAATTTTGATCATCAGAGCCAGTGGAGAGGCTTGCCTCCTAAATATCAGTTAGGAAGCAAGCCTAATATTAATAATTCAGCCAGTCATTTATTTGTAAACTAACCAGGTTTGGTATTTCTTAATTTTTGTGATCAGATAAGTTGTGTATTTAATGTCATATGGCTGTAAGAATTCCCACTTTCTTATCAAGTTCTAATATGCAAAACCCTAACTACCATTCTTATTCAAGACCTTATTGTTTCTAGACATTGATTCTCATATTAACTTCTATTGAAATACTTACATCTTTTTTATTTAAACTCATGTTGATGTTCATTGATATCAAATATTTAAATAACTTGACACAGAATTCTCTTTCAAGGTCTATAATTTAATGCAAACAGTAGGAAAAGTTTATATAAATGTACAACAGATAAAAAAATGATTTTTAAAGGGTAGTTTTTATGTTTATTTCTGGTTTGATTATATACAATATAAAATAATATCTTAATTCTTTTAAATTATAAAAATAAAAAAAGAGAAATAAAAACAAGTTATGTTACTAAATTGAATATTTTTTAACAGTTTGATAATTCTTGAAGCATTTCATTCACAGTAAAGTTGTGCAATCTTTGCACCAATTTGTTACCATTTTTTTGCCTCTTTTCTCTTTGAGAAGTATGCATGCAAAGTTGACACTGTCTTTGGCTTATTCTTTCAGCTTTATTTGCAGGCAAATAATCCAGGAAATGACATAACGTCATGAATCTTAGCTAAAACAACTCTATTCAGTAACCCTCTACCTTGACTGATTCTTAGGCCTTACTTTGGATGAAAAATAGTGTAAAAAGAAATAATAATCTCAGGAATTCTAAAGTTGCCAATTAGTCACTTAAACTTGAATCATGAATAAATGATGCTTGTATCATCAGAAAAGGTTTAAATCATCAATTTATATGTGGTTGTTGATGATGCCCACTGTTTAAGTGTTAAAGACAGTTTAGACAAATTGTAAAAAAATAAATAAAATAAGAATAAATAATAATAAATTTATTATTTTTTTTCTGAAATTATTGATATAGAAATATAAAGTTGCTTTTCTTTTTATTGTAAGAAAGCAATAAAATTTCAACTTACACTCCATTTTTCTGAGCATTTGCGAGAGAACTCGGTAAAGTCTAATTTAACTCCAGGATGTTGTCGTTCATGTTCCTCTTTGCAAGCCTTGAGGAAAAAGACATATGCTGGGGAATTATCCTGAGTTTTGACATCAGCCTTCTTACCCATATAGCCTGATTAATAAACCTGAAAATGAATTAAAAAAAAATTAAATCAACAGATTATCAATTAGGGGAGGGAGGGAGAGAGAGAGAGAGAGAGAGAGAGAGAGATTCTGCATTTAGATATTTTTTTTTAATATGAATAAAATTTATTATGATTCCCTAATCAAATGGCAAATAATGATATTCAGGATATTGTTGTCACCTTACCCCTGTATTATACCAGCAAGTAATTTCAGTTACAAAGGTCATTAGATATCAACAGTTGGGCATGCATCATTTTAAGCATTTGTGATCAAGGAATTCTGACAAAACAAAATCATTTATTAAATGTTTTTCAAATGCATCTTTTGTTTGACATTCAGTGATTTTCATTAATATTTTATCATATTGCATATTTGAATAGAAATTTTCATTCATAATTTTTCTGACCAGTTTATCTGCAGCTCATATTAGAAATTCACAAAACAGTGATGTATTGGTAAAGGTTTAGATAAATCATAGCAATGACCTTGATTAAGGTTTGACTAAATACATATGGTCTTTCCTTGATAAAAAAACAATACGATGGTATGAAAGAGCCCAAATAATATTTGTTGCATTGGCTTTATTTTCATCAGCTTACCCAGGCATGAAAGCTAAGGCAATTTTCAGTCAATTCCTACTTAAGTGAATGCATATATGTAACAAATAGAAAAAAGTCTTATAAATTTAATGTTTCATTATTTAGTTAGCTGAAAGTGAAAATATCTGATGAAATGAAATAAAGTGTATCATTTTAAATTTATATAGATTTTTTTACTTGCTTATTTCAGTATTATGTCAGATTTAAATCATATTTTCAATTCGTATCTCTCTTTTCTCATATATATATATATATATATATATATAAAGTGGCAATCTGTTTCATGCTTGAACACAATTTTTAGCCCTAAGCATGAAACAGACTGCCACTGCTTGGTGTTGTCCTCAATTTGGATTGAGGAATTGGAGAGCTGAGTTTGAATTCCAGTTGAGTTAATTACATTTCTTGGGGAAAGTATGCGTCCAACTCTTCTCTCTCCAGCTATGGCTAAATAGAAGGACAGACTGGGTTCTATAGCCTTGGGTGGCAACCAGACTAGGAGAAGGAAATTTCTGCTATTCAAAACTGTATGTAGCCCTGGTATAGCATGTACTATGCAGCTAAGGAAATGATCATTCACATTGCCTTGGTGATCCCAAGTATGGTCTACTTCTTCCTTTTATAGCATACCATAGAAGTATGTATGTAGTAATAATAAAAGACATTTTACATCTCACAAATCACACTGACCATTAAATTACTGGACGGTAATGTGTTTTCATGGCAAGCAGATTTGATTTTCACAATATAAAAAAATAGAACATCAATAATAAATAGGTAAATAAGAAGTTCAATGACACACATATACATACATACATTATATATATATATATATATATATATATATATATATGTCATCTCATAAGTAATGTTCAAAATCTTATAGTGATAGAATGATATTTTCATTCTTCTAAAATGTCTACAGAATAACAATACATGTTAGTATGAATCCATTTTTTTTTTTAAAGTCAAGTATGATTCAACTAACTTGGTTACTAACTTGACCCTTCCAAAAACAGATATGACAACTGAATACATAAGCTGTATGATGCTCTTTGTTTAGAAAAAAACAATAATGCTGCAGAAGCAATCTGAAATATTCATGGTGCTTATGGGGAAAAGTCTAAAAAGAAAAAAAAAACTGCTAGAGAAAGTCTGAAAGATTTAGAAAAGGTGAGTTTAGCTTAACAAATGTGACATGAACAGGTCATCTTGTTGAGTTTAATGATGATCTTATTATGCCTCAACTGTAACAATTAAAGAATTATTTGTAAAACTTAATTCAAACCATTCACCGTCATCTTCAAATATTTAGAAAGGTGCCTTAACTTGAAAAATGGCTTCCTCAGAAGGCAGCTGTGAAGAGAGAGTTGACGTCTGCACTCTTGTGAATATATCTCACTAGTTTTGGACAGATCAGTGACTGGTGATGAAAAATGGATATTTTTACAAGAACATAAAGCAATACAGACAATTGTATCCAAGGAAGATTTTCATATACAGTTACTTGAATTGTGTAGGTGTGGTCCATTCTGAGTTGCTCCCAGACAATGTAATGATTACAGCAGCTACTAATTATCAGCATTTAAACATTGCTTTAAAGAAAAAGAGATCCAGTTTGATCAGTCACAAAGTCATGATGTTGCATCAATATATGAAAGGGTACAGAAAAATTATTTTAGATTTGGTTGTTTGCTTAGATTTTGGGAAGTAGAGTGGGTTGAAAAACTTTTAGTACCCCCTTGTACAGCAATGATCTGATCAGAAAAACATTGAAAACCTCAGATAGGAAAAAGACATTTGGAAAGCACAATATAAAATCATGAAGGGGCCTCAAAGTTCTATTAGCCCAGGGGCCTCTTAAGGCCTAAATCCAGCCCTAGTTCCAAGTCTGATAATCTATCCTCCACAATTCTAGATTTTGGTTAGATTTATTAAATAGGTATTCATGAGTTTGGATAACAAAGTAATGACACAACAAAGCACTTATGATCCACTTATACACCCATCATGTTTGGGACACCACAAGGCTGTGTAATGGTTAGCAAGCTTGTCTCACTAGAACAATTATGACTGAGCAGTGAGTTTGATCCTCACTGGGTGCCCCATCTAAGCTATGCTTGGAAAATCATTATACACTCATCATGTTTTAAACTTTATGAATTGTTACAACCATAAAGAAATAATAAATGTGAATAAAATATTTTAATTAAATTTTGTGCTATTTAAAAGGTTAGATTACTTGTCTTGTACCAAAATTATCTTTACTTAATTCTATGAAATAAAATACCAACATCTGTGTAGAGGAGATTTCTTTTAGTATTGAGAAATATCAAACAAACAAGACAGCAAATGAAACAGGTTGTATTCTTACATGTATACCCTGAGGTTTCGATATTGTTAATCCTACAAGGGGGTACTGAAAAGTTCTTTACCCAATCAAAAAAAAAAATTCTGATGGTTGTCATTTAGGTTGAGGCGGGAACTTTCCAGAATGCTCTAATATTTACTAACCATTTAGACATTTACTGAACACAAAATATCTAGTGTGATGGAGTTATTGAATTTTCAAACTATATGACAAATTAATCCTGTTTTCTAACCAACAAAAATTGCTTCAACTTCCTATTATCTTCCATTTTTGGCAATCGCCAAAAAAAAATAAAACAAAAACAAAAAACTACTCTTTTACAAATGTTAGAGCTGAACTACCAACAATATTGATTCACAATCTTATGATTCAACACTCCAATACACACCAAACTGAAGAGGCATAAACATCTACATAACACAAGAACTGCTTTATTGCAGATATGGTAATGTCATTATACCTAAGAGTATAGTTAACAATTAAATACTGAAAATAGTCAAGAATTAAATCAATGAATTTAGTTTAGCTAGAATGTTTAACAGAAAAGATAGATTGACCTAAGTTTATTAGTTACTTATTTACAGTCTGTGTATATGTAGATATGGTAATTGTTACATCTTACACAGGTGAGAGCCACCGCCACACTCTTCACATCACATGTAATGGCTTTCATCTTGCTTCGGTGTCCATGGCCCCTAAGATAACTCTTGAAACCAGCATTTGATATCTGTTATATATGCATGATACCTAAGAAATTGAATGCTGATATTTATATAGAGAAAAATTAAAATAATCAAATATTTATTCCTCTAAAGTGGAAGATTTTTTACATGTAAATATCCTAATTTCAAATTTTCATTTTTAGTAAAGGTTTAAAATTATACCAATAATATTGAGGATTATTAAGTATTTTTAACAGACATAGAGTTACAGCACTTGTTAAATAGCAGGTATTTAATCATGTACTATTCTTCAGTATAATCTTTTCTAATAATATCCAAAATGTCTAACTTAAATATTTTCTGCTTTTATCTACCCAAAACCAGGGATCGTATAAAAGAATTTATATTATTCATTTGACAAGGTTTTGAGAGATTGTAAATTATTATTTAAGTCAATCCAAATTGACATTTTTCCCCCATCACATTTTTATAAATCTTTTAAAATCCTTTTCTAGCTAATATTTTCAAGCTGATCAACATAATGCAATAATTATTATATATCAATTTATTCAGACTAGTTTTCATGGATGCTATTGTCATATTTCAGTCATTGTACCCTTCAAGGCTGTCATAAGCAGACTGCTTAAAAAAACAAAAACAATGCAAGATGTTTATTCATTGATTTTAAGAGAAGAAAATAGAACATATTCATGTATTGATGAGATAAAGACATTCATTTTTTGTATCGTGTATATGTAAATTTCCTTTTTATACAAATGTAGTCTTGCCAATACAAATGCTTTTTCAGTTAATAGCCAACAAATAATCCAAGCTTAAAATTTATTTTAAATAAGTTAAGAAAAGCAGTAAACACAGTTTATGTCTCAATCATCTACACTTGTTGATGACCCAATGCTGCAGACATTTTTAATTTAGTCTAGTCACCTGAATTTACTACAAATTCCTTAACTACAATTGGGAACAATTTCCTTACAATTTCAGTCTTGGTGATTTGTGTAATACAATGTTTTCTTTACTAAAAATGTGTCTGAATTTCTGGGATGAGGAGCTATCATTATTTACACTCTGACTATTGTGCTCATCATTATGTTTTAGCTGTTGTGCCCTCTGGTTTTCATCAGGTACTTGTCAATCTAAGTAACCTTTAATTTTAAGGAAATTTTAAACTGAACCCTTTATTTAATCTACAGGGGTAGAATATTCTTGTTTCACTTACCACAACTAGGGATATCACATTTAGTATAGCTCAGTTATTGTTTGCCTTGTTTCTATTGAGTCTAAGTTTGCACTACCCAGCCCAGGGATGGAACTCACAATTACTGTCACTAAATTCACAAATCAAAGCTTTAATACACTATTGTAGATTACAAAGTGTTCAGTTTGAAATTACCTGAAGATTACCCAGATCAACAATCACCTGATGAAGGCCTCAATGGCTGAAACAGTGTAATAATAACAACAAAGACAAGGACAATAGTCTGAGTGTGAATAATGTAAATACACAAGAAGTGTTCAAACAGACTTTTCATTGCATTGAAACTTTGTCATATACTGCCATGGTCAAACCTAATTTAATCATTTCAAATGTGAATCAAAGTTATAATTATGCTGCAATTTCTCATTTTGTTACCAGTTGTATTTGTTGCATGCAAATAACCTTGGGAAAGGTATGAATCCATAATCTCCCCCAGCTATGGGTTAAACAGTAGGATATATCTGGAATAATTTTTGTTAAGAAAAAATTGTTAATGCAACATTCACTTGCAAAAAAAGAAAGAATTCTTACAATCCAAAAGTATATTTTGGTTTTAAATAACCCACAAAGATTTGATAAACCGTAAAAACAAAAAAAAAAACAAAAACAATCTCATTTTGCTAATTTGCTTCAATTAAGTGAATTTTCAGATTTTTTTAATTTCAGAGATTATAAATTTAATTAAAAGATAAGTTGAAAACTAAAATAAAAATGGATATGATTATTTATTCAATTTTAAAATATATGAAAGTTATTGAATTCAGTCACTTGAGCAGCCAAAGTGACAATCATGCTGTAACATTTTGTTGTCAGAGTAAACTTCCCTGAGATAGATTGCTTTATGGGGTTAAAGAGCTCTACTTGCCCTGATATTTGCCCATAGCTGGTGGCCAAGCAACATGGAATAAACCACAATCTGACCTAATGGGGAAAATGGATTCAAGCCTTTTCTAAGTGCATTATTATAAGGTGAACACAGCTGTCTCAATTGGAATCTGAAATCAGTTTGCTGATTCCACTTTCCACTGCCAGTAAACATTATGCCACACTGCAGCTCTATCATCAAAATATATATTTATACAAAACCATATCCATTAATTTTAAGTATTAAAATAACTTTGAAAAGTATACTTAATCAATATTTAATAAGAAAATAGAATAGATGTGTTTATTCAAAGTTAAGAACAACAACAGAAGTTGGGTGGTGGATCTTTTATTTAGATAAAATAATAAAAGATAAATAAATATATTTTGCATAAATATTTTCCTCTTATCTCTTATATTTTTGTAGCTAGAGCAATGCAGAAGAGAGAAAAAAATAATTCTGGTAACACAGAATGGTAAATTTAGTATTTGCAGAAAAGCAAAAAATATCTTCAACAAGGGTCTGTGTTAACTTTAGAATTCTTAGATTTACAAATATAACAATATTAAAAATCAAGCTTTCTTGCCTCATCTACATATGAGCATATAGACTTTGTATGTATTGTCCTTTTAGTACTGAGAAAGGTGCATTCAAGTACAAATCATTGAATCATTAAACAGTACTTTCTTCAAAATTTGTCAATTGTATAGAGTTCTAAAAAAGATGTAGGTATAGTCAAGGGATATATCTGATAAAGAGATATTCAAGAAAGAAAGAAAAAAAATAACAGAACTAAAATTCTGGCATCAGTAAACAAATCTCTTGGCTTTATCAGGTGATGAAATAAAATTTGATGTTTGTAAATAAATTCTCCAAAATTCAACCCCAAATTAAATATTTTAAGCGTGCATAAACTATTTTTTATACAAATCTTATTTGCTGATTAGCCTCCCTTGATAATAAAGAGAGATTGTAAAATTATTGTGGATTTCAATTTAAAATGTAAATTTTTAGGAGTCAAAAGAAAATTTTAAAATGATTGAAGCTTAACAAGAGATACTTGGCCTAAGCAAGAAAGGATTAAAAAATAATTCTGTGATCATTTGATCACAATTTAGGAAATGGTTCAACCAGGTACTTTTCAGTATTGTCTTGTAATGTATTTAATATGAAGATATCAAATAATCTTTAATTGTGTAATATAAACATTTAAAGAAAAAGAATTAAGGGTGCAAGTTTTATTTAAACAAAGTTGAGTAAAAAGCTTACATTAATAAATGATCTATTTTAAAAAGCCAAAAACCTAAAATTGGGATACAATTAAATGGAATCAGCAAATTTATCTCTAGTCAACCATTTCAAGAACATTTTTAAATATTCAATAAAACATCATTAGTTTTTTTTGTTTAAACCTGTACTATATAACTCATTTAAAATGTATTCTATTATGCTAAAAAGCAAGAACATATTAAATGTGAACAATTTGAAGATGTTTTCAAATATTTATTAAATACACCAACAAAGCAGTTTTTTTATACAAATTATTTTTATTGAATTAAAAGTAGAAAATAAATTCATAATACACCTCATGATTTAACATTTAACAGAAATCTAAAAGGGCATTCTTCTCCCAAAAATGAATCATTTAAATGTCCAGGGAATTAGCTACAGAAATATATATATGAAATACAAACGTGTTATTCATTTTCCTCTCACTGTATTCCAGAGATTTTTAGCTATAATTTATGAAGCAGCAACTGTTAAACTACGTGATTTCTTTCTTAAATTAATGATTCAAATTTTCAGAAACCATAAAGTCAACAATGGGAGAAAATTAAATTTTATTTTAACTGCACCAAGCATATTATGAAATGAATGAATTTAGCTAAACTTTTTGATAAAAAAACAAACCAAGAATAAAAAATTTAAGCTAACTTGAAAAACTGTATGATGAATGCAGCAAAAACATCCAAACTCATAATTTTTGCATAATTTATACTAGAAAGCAATTGGTCCTTTTCTAGTCATATTTTTAAGTGAATTTTCATATTTTTCACCACAAAACTTAAAAATGTACTATATCATAAAATCATGTTTTTTTCATATGTAAGCATCTGAATACTAACTGTTAAACCTTTTGTGAATAAAATTCCTAATGATTTCTATTCCAGCAAAAAGAATTTATACAAAATATTACAACACCACGTTTAACTTGTAATATTTTGCAGTAAAAGGATTGCATTTAACTTTATATATTTATCAAAGCAATATTTGTAAAACAGGGTCCCCAAATATTTTAAAATAGATCATAAAATGTTAAGATGGATAGAGCAAGGAAACTGCCATATTTCTACATATAAGAAACAAAACCTTAAGCTGAATTTATATTGAGAATTAAGAAGAATTATTCATACTTCAATTTTCAAAGCTATATGAATATATAAAACTTCTAACAAATATTTCACAGGAAATAGAAGCTATCAAAATTTGTAATAAAGATTAAACTTTCTAATTATATTATTAAAATGGTGAAATGGGAGATTTTATTTAATGTTCAAAGTTGGTTCCTGTCATATAAATGCTCATGAAACATGTGGGGTAGTTTTTTTCAACTTTTATAGATGTGAAATAATAAGAGAGGAAATGGAAAAATAATGATTTCTATGTACTTAAAATGGGGAGGCACAGTGGAATAATGGATAGCAGCTCGGACTGAAGAATTAGAGAGCTGAGTTCGAATTCCAGATGAATCCATTGCATTCACTTATGTGCTAATACCCTTGGGAAAGGTATGAATTCTCTTCTTCTCCCCCCAGCTATAGGTAAAGCAGGAGAGACCGGGTTCTAGAGCTTTGGATGGCCACAGGTCTACCGCAGAAAGAAATGGCAACTTACTGCCAGAAAAAATCTCTCATCGGTCATGTATCGAAAGATACATGATCGCCTACGTGTGTATCACACATGGCACATAACTGACTGATGTACTTTTAAAGAGAAGTCAGTTCGTACTGATGTATCGATTGAGTTTCAAATACAATAGAATAATAAAATGTCAATGGCATAGAGTATAAATATTGAAAGGTTGTGCAGGTTCAGGGAACCTGGTCTAAAGTAATTATTGCTAGTAACACAAAAGGGTCAACAAAGCTGCAATAAAAAAAAATGAATAAAAAGAGAGAAATGCAACAAAGCAAATCTTATTTTTTCCAGATTTTCTTTATTACCCATTTCATTTGAACAAATAAACACAATTTCAATCACATATTTCATGCCCATTCAATTTATTTAAATCTTTTTTATGTTAACTACTACTTTGACTAGAAAATTTGAAAATGAAACACATGTTCCTAACAGACACAAAGCTAAAATGGCATCAGTAACATTAAAATTATGAAAATAAGTTCAACACATGCAATTTACTTATATTATAATTATTTTATAAAATGCAACAAAAATAGTTGCATACATTTTTTTTTTTTTTTAACAAAATATCAATCTTTAAATCTTTGTAGTTAATTATTATCAACATGTAAGGCAAATAGAGAGTTTTTTATATTCAGCAAAAAATATCTTTATTAATAATATCAAACTAAATTTGAGCAAGACAGTTATAATTTGTGTGATTTTTAAGCATGAAGTTGAAACTGTTTTTTTTTGTATGGAAGAAAAATGTTTTACCAAAATATAATATCAATCAATTTTTCATTTTCTTTTATTTCATTAATAGGGTTATTAAAAAAATTATTCAGTCATTGCAATGAGCAAATAATTAAAAAAAAAATTAATGAAAATCTTTTGAAATTCTCAAATTGCAAATAAAAAATATTTTAATTATTTAATGAATGCAAGAAAAAAAGAAGGTATTAATTACTGCATGCCATACATTTGTCAATATCAGCTCAAATATGTTTTAACAGAACTTCACGAGTTTTTTTTACTTTTTTTGCACAATATTATGAAAGCAAGTAACCTATATTCCATTACTGATGATAAGTTAATGAGAAAATCTGATTTCATATCTAAGAACATGTGGCTATAAACAGCTGAACAAATAAATCCCAGAATAACAAAAATGTGAAAAATGACTGAATAATGAGGCGTGTGACATAGTCAGATTTACAAGACAGACTGCTATCAGTATGTGTGCAAAAAACAAAAAAAAAGGTCCAACAAGGCTGATCAGTTTAATCTGATTATTTATCAAAACACATTAACTATCAACAGTGAATATACCAAGCACATAATGTAGAAATGTGTCAATACACTTTATGAAGTTTTAGATAATTAGAAAATCCAGTTGTTGAAAAATAATGTAAACAAATTTATAGTTGTATAATCAAGTCACTGCTACTTTGTTTTTATCTCTGTACAAAGATTAAAAATAATTCAAAACAAAGTTTTAAAACTTATTTTTATTAGAATTTAGATTATCTCTGTGATAAAAATCTGAATGTAAAATTAAAAGAAAAAAAATATGCACCAAGTTTCAATTTTGTAGAGATGCTCTCTTAATTTAAATTATTATTATTTCAAAGATTTGCTTAAACACCGACAAACATTATTTTTATTTTTCAATGAAATTTTATAAATAGATAAAAAAAAAAGTATTTGTATAGTCTAATTTCTATTTTTTTTTAAACTGAGCATTTTTAAATTTAGAATGAAAAAAAAAAGGAAGTTTTAGCAACTTAGTTGCTAAAACTTCCTTTTTTTTTTACTGACTCAACAAATGTTTGTTAATCGTTAAAAAATAAATTTATTAAATTAATCAATGCTATTTTAATACAAAATATTTTTTCAATTATTTATTTCAATTTAAATTTTTAAATCCAAGAAATAATTAATTGAAGAGCAAATATTTTCCCGAACAGAAAACAAATATGCTTTTTTTTTTTTTTTTTACAATAAACTTGTTTAATGTCAACATTTTTATACACGGAGGGTTTCAATTGAAAATTTTAATTAAAATTGGCTCTAGAAATTTTCAATATTCTTGCCTTTAAATTTTTTTTTAAATTTTTTTATTTAACTGCAATAACATTTGAAATTAGCAAATTTGAATTTAAAATGATTTTTTTAATTTCAACTTATCAAATTATTCAATAAGTTTCAGCTTAATTTAAAAAAAATCGAGAAGCAAGACTCATTTCATACTTAATCTAACCTCCCCCCCAAATCCTTAGTTTTAATTTTTAAAAGTTTACAAAATTAAAGTCATTAACCAATCAGCTTTCGTCTTTTAAGTCACAAGGCTTAAAAAAAACCTTAATAACTTTGCCTTAAATGCTTCGTGTTGTTTAACTGTTTATATATAAAGTAGATGACATCACAGATCTCGTTTTTATATTATTGAAAAATATAAGGTTCGAAGTCATTATTTATACAGAACAAACTTGCTCAGGTAATGTTGATGGAAGTAATATTTTTACCTCATAAACAAGACAACTATATTTTTATTCAATTATTCGCGTATGTAATTAAGAAATCAAATCTTCAGAATTTTTTTTGATTTTTAAAAAATTTGATATACCAAAATAAACAAAAAAACGAATACTAAACGAAAAAATAATCTGATTTTTTATACAAGCGACAAAACATTTTTGTGCTTGAAACTAAAAAGTTAAAAAAATGTGTCAACTTTAAAAAATAAATCTTATATGAAGGAAATGAAATCAGAAACGTTATGATAAATAATGCGAATAAAAAAAATAGTTTCAACTTTCAACAAATGTTCAAATGCAGAAAATTGTTTATTTTTTGTTGACAACACAACACCCCATATTGTAGTAAGTAAAACGAATATAAAAATGAACAAAATAAAAATAAACAAAAACTTATTTACACCCATTAAAAATAATAATAATAATTGACAAACAAATTATCAATTTTTTTGTGGTGTTTTTCTTTAAATGAACACCACAAAAAATATTCAAAATGAAAATGTCTGTGCTGACAAATTTAACTCCATTATTCTGTTCGTTTTCAAGTAGAATTTTAAAATAAATAAAATAATGAGCCTATTATTATCTTATTATAGTACTAAATTCTAGCATGTTAGATATTTTTACTAATCATGTTTATAAATTAGTCAAACATTTGTGAAGTTTTAAAAAAAATGAAATGACAAACTAAATATCAAAAGTCGCCCATAAGGAAAATTGTTTTTGTTGTCTGCAAATTTTGAGCTTAAATGAATCAATAAAAATAAAAAAAGAGAAAAACGAAATAGTTCACGATTATTTCTCCGTCAATAGTGTATAAATTCAAATATTTTCCATTAACTGATATAAATTCCCCCCTGTTCAAAAAAAAAAAAAAAAAAATATATATATATATATAAACCCAGTGTATTGTATATTTATATGCCAATGTTATCGTCCTCCATTTTTACTACGTGTAGAAACGACAATCATAGCAAAGAGAGACCATGTCGATCATCAGACATCTGCAAAATATTTCTCTTGCAGTCTCGGCCGTTAGACAAACAAAAAGTTGGCAAAAGTGGCGCACAAGATGCTGCAGAGATCCACCTATACAGAGAAACAGCCCTTTCTTGACGTCGATCAATTGGGAAAAATAATATAATGATATTTTTCTCATCATGCACACAACTTTACTCACTGAGATGGCGGTATATGTCGTCCTCGTTTTCAAGTCACGCTGTTTCTCCCTGTCGTTGTTGTTGTTACGTTTTAGCTCTACTTTCCATCACTCCCTCAAAGATTCCTAGTGTTGCCGTACCCCTCTCTAAAAACTTATACCTCCCCCTCTTTACTCTCACCACGTTACATCAATACTACTACAATGACGACTTGTCATAACTTTCTTACAAATTTCTATCACTTTGCCTGTGTATTAGTACAGTTGCTGTTTTTGAATATCCTACATTGCAGACTTTTATTTATTATTTAAAAAATATTATTATTATCTTTATTAATACATTTTTTAAATATAGCGACTACTATGACAACGCAATGAATTGTATCATGAGGATGACCAAAATCAAACTTTCCAGCGTGTTCAAACCAGGCGATTGATGATTGGTTTATTTCAGATTAACCGCACATTTTGACCAATGACAGAGTTCGTATCGTAGATCAAGTAATGCAACACAACACACGTTGATCTCGCAAGCCGTTGATAGTGCGTTCATTCATCAAAGCTCTGAGTATAGAAACATGACTCATTTATTCTGCCAATAATTTCCTCATTCCATTTAAATAAAAACAGAGAACAGATTTTTTCATATTTAAGTGGTTTTTAAGAAACATTAAAAAACGAACAGTTGGCATTTAGTAATTTTTTCGATCAACTTTTCCTTGTGTAGCAGTCTCAATATACTTTTTTTTGTAACTACGGGTGAATATTTCTGGGAAATTTCTAAATGTAAATTGTTTTTCTTAGGATTACCAAATTGATCAGCTAAAATGAGCAAATTTAAAAATATGATTGAAGCTTCAAAATTGTCTAATGAAAATATAACCGCATGTTTTACTTTTAGTTTTAACCTATCGTTTGAATAAAGTAAAAAGTGTGACAATGACCCAGGAAAGAGAGATAGTGTGAGAGAAAGAGAAGACGATTATTAATACAATTCAGTGCAATTCACTCATTTTTTTTACCGTCGTAGCGTGTGTTCTTCAACTGTCGTAAATTTTGACAACGAGAAAACATGTTTCTACGTATTCATTTTGACACTAATTGCCCGATTTTAATTTCATAAAATATGTTTTCAATTAAAATAAGACTTAAAAAATATCTTCAAATGAAATGTTATAAGAAAACTTGAACAAAAAACTTCGGAGGCTAAAAAACCCCAACATAATCATCATGCAGAAAAAAGTGAACTGAAAACTGAATTTATTGCAGGAAGTAATAGAATTGTTTCTAAAGTCAATCGACATTCGAAAGCATTAATATATATATATATATATATATATATATATATATATATATATATATATATATATATATTCTTTAAGCTCTTGAAAAACAAAAAACAAAAACACTTGAATTATTTTGTGAAAATAGAAAACAATGAAATAAAAATGCTTTATTTACTTCTATTTCAATTTTTTTAAATATATTTTATTTACATAAATGTTAACTTTTCCAAACGATACCATTTATTTTAAATTTAATAAAACATTTTAAATTTAACAACACTCAGACAAACTGTCTGTAAACACGAACAGGTAGTTGGTTGTCACTCGGGAAATCTTGCAAATAATAAAGTGTCTCGTTAGCAAACAATCAGATCGGTATTCCACATTAAAGAGATAAAAATGAAAATTTTCAAATTCAGCAGGATATATTATTGTTTTAAGACATCAAAGCAAATATTTCGATCGAAAATTGTTGTTTCGAAACATCAAAGTTTAGTAAACGTTTCGATTTGAAAAATTATGAAGCCGTGAACGAGAAAATGTCATAAATGAAACGTTTATCAAGATAAATTGAAACATACATTATTCTGAATACAAGCAACCACAATTAAACACTTGTAATGAAAGAAATTTTATAAAATAATTTAAATTTTGTGAAAAAAAATTATCCGCGACAAACTCAAAAAAATGTTGTTGATGTTTGAAGTTTTCAATGTTGAATCAAGAATAAATTTAGATTCGATTATTTTTTTAAAACTATTATTTCAATTTTTAACTCTTAGTAGTTGATTATTACTGTTATATCGAAAACAAAACTATTCATTCAAAATATTTTAAACACCTTTTTTTTTTCGTGCTGCTGTTCATTGCTTTTTTAAACAGTGTCACAGTACTGTGAAAATCACATGAATGCGTTTAAGAACTTAAGGGTGGCGAGCAATAACTAAGCAATCTGTAAAAATAAGAACTACACGAAATATCCCTAGAGACATGAGCAGTGGCATGAGAACAACCTATCCGCGTAGATTAAATAAAAAGAGTTTATATTGAACTTCCCTGTGTGTAAGGTACCCGGATTAACATACACCTGAAGGCTGGAGGGCACAACGGCCGAAACGACGTGATACATAACAACAAAAATGTGGACGTTTAGCCCGCATGTAAATAAAAATAAATAGTAAATAATAATAACTAAGTTGAATTTTTGGAAAAGTAATCAATTTATATACGGGTCCGTTAGAATTATAAAGTTACGTACTTAAAATAAAAACTTTTGAAAATTTTAATTAAAATAAATAATAAAAATTTCTTCATAATGGAATGAACAGTTTGTTTTCTTTCATTTTTTTCTTTTGAATTTGAAGAAACCCGAATATATTTTGCGACATAATTCGTCTTGGTAGCTTTATCACTCAAAAAAGCTCTGTCTTTAAATGACATTAAATAGTTTCCTCCGGAAATCTGAAAATATCTAAATATTTTGAAAAAAAATTGACAATGTGCGTCTGCTTATTGTTTACAAGTTGACGTAGGCGTGTTTTCTGTTCCGAATATGGTCATAAGCGTCATCCGACCTCTGACCGGGACATTAATTTGACCTTTGACATATGCATTCATCAGGGAAGCCGCCATACTACTCTCTTTGTTAATCATTGTGTAGCAGAATAACTAGTGGAAGGTACGTCGTCCGCAGTCTTCAAGCAAACAACTGAACCATAAAACAAATCCACACCAAAATATTAACACTGATCTTCTTTGATATAAACAAAGGTATTTATTTAATCTCTTTTACGTTTTGAGAGGTACTTTTTTTGTGAAATAACAAGATTAAATCGCAGGTTTGTTGTTATTTCTATTTTTGATCTTCTTTTCTCTCTCTCTCCTTGGCGTGTACCATAATCATAACAATCTCCTCCTTTTTAGTCTTTCTATCCTCAACGACTGTTGTTGGTGTTTCCGTCAGAAAAATGGCTATGTTTTTGTGATGTCCTTTAAGTCGACCTTAAAGTGGTATTAAAATGTCCCACATTCTCCGGCGATTAACACGTTAGAGATGACGAAAAAAAAAAAAAAATGGTTTGACATGTTTTTTTACATGTCAGTAAAACTAAAAGTCGTAAGGTTTTCATTCGTTGTTTTAAAATCTCAGCTTGAAAACTTCTGTTTAATTTACCAGATAACTAAAAATCCGATTTAAATTATCTTTTGTCTAAAGAAAAAAACAATTATGCATTTTTCACTGTTTTTGTACAAAATACTAAAGCAAAAATTTCATAAAATCTCAACAATACACCCACATTTTTTTTTAAATTATTTTTAACAGAACTGGCCGGTTTTTCTATTTTTGATGAGGATAAAGTGATAAAAATTGCCTCGTATGTGAAGGATTTATTGAGAATTTGCATTATGGAATAAAGTAGTTATAATGTGAACAGTTTATAATACATTGAAGTATGAAACATACGAAAATTAAAAAGGAAATCGACACGTGTTAATAACAAAGGAAATAAATGGGTTGGATTAAAAAAGAAATCCGTTTAAAAACGTTTGTAAAGTAAAAAGGATTACCCTCCAATTTTTAACACCTTTTTTGTTTTCAAAATAACATCTTTGACAACGTTGATTTGCTTTCTATGAATTCAAAGCTGCCAAGATTCATTCATTGATTTATTCTTTGTTTCACACTTAAAAAACACATCAAAATTATAGCTTACAACTAGTATTTTATGTCCAAGAGCTTAAAAATATATTTCTACCTAAAAATCTATTTATTCACGTCAAAAATGAAATGTACACTGTTGGTTAAAATTAAAATTTATAGGTTTTTTTTTTGTTTCTTTTTTTTTTTTTTTTGTTCATGGGGAATAAAATTTCAAATATTGTAGTTGATTTTTTCTTATGTACGACAGATAGTGTTAGAGACGGACGTATACACAAAAACTGGATTTAAATACAAATGCTATTCCCAAACAAAATTAAATTGCACGATAAAAGTATAAACATGAAAATTTATATACCTTTTAAACAACTATTTATTTATTTCCAGAAAAATCTGTTATTCATGTTAAGCCTTAAGGTACTGTATAATTTTCTTGGTAGTCGGGAGTTTTTTTTCATGTACCTTCAATCACCCCTAATGAAGTTGGTTAAGCCTTAATTTGAATTGTTTCAGCTATTTTGATTCGACTGTTGACAGTCAAGCACTAGACAAGAGGTTTTTTTTTGTTTTTACACTTAAATTCTGTTTCCCTGGCAAATTCAGCCACTTAACCTGCAAGCGAATCCTTGCTGCTGAATGTTGTTGGAATTTCTCAGGACTTTTAGAAATGACACTACACATCATTCTTTACCTGAAAGGGTGAAGACATTCAGAATGTAGTTGTAGCTGAGAAATTTCAAGACCAAGATTGGGCTTGCAAATTATTAGGCAATATAGATATGATGTCATTTACTATCCCTAAAAATCATATGTTCAAAACATCATTAAAGTTCAAGAGAGAAAATATTGTTGTAAAAAAAATAATCCTGGATGTGATAGAAAAAAAAAAAAAACTGACGATCAGAGCAGAACGTGACCTAAGAACTGTTGAAAATAACTGAAAAATATTATTAAAAAAAAAGATCTCGAATAATTTAGAAGCTGATGGAATGACAAAAAAAGACAAACAAACAAAAAAACATTATTTTAAACAATAAGTTTGGACAGAGCATGTTGACATTGTAAGACCCCTTATTTAAAAAAGGCTAATTTCTTTCCTTTTTTATGAACATAGGCTTCTTTCATTATGGGAGAATATACTGTTGTCAGATAAGACAAAACAAAAGTAGAACTTTATCGACATAAATGACAGGAAGTTTGTTTGGAAACGTCAAGGTAAAGCTTTCAATAAAAACAAAAAACATCGTCCCTATTAAAAAATGTCAAGGAGGAAGTATCATGCTTTTTTTGGGATGTTTTCTGCAAACAAGAAGCTTGGTCGGTTTTTGAAAAAATTATATATAAAAAAAAAAAAAGATTTTATGAGTTAGCTTCAAAGTGTCGTTTTTTTTTCTACCAATCTGAAACTGAAGGGGGATTGAACTTTCACTTTTAGGTATAAAAAAAAAAGCTATCCAAAACATTTCTAAACCAACCCAGAACTATTCAGGATAAGAATATAAAGTTTTCTTTTTTTGACCCTCACAGAGCTCCGACCTGAATCCTATCGAAAACTTATTGGACGAATTGAAAAGACGTTTTAGGAAAGAAATTAGTATTGCATCAACTTGGAGAATGCGTGAAGTGTTGCAAATCCTTGTTGACTAGAAAAACAATTATTAAAGTTAACTAAAAAAAATAAAAATAAAGTAGGTACAATTGACTTTTTCTGGTGCCATTTTGGGGGGCATCGCATAAAATTATGAATTTCAAAATATACCAATCTCATGCAATCACTTATGGTTTTCAGAAAATCTTTCTTACTCCATCTTATTCTGTAATTTAATTATTTCCAAAAAATCTTTAAAAAGAAAAAGTCAAACGGTGCCAATAATTTCAATCAGTTTATGTACAACATCACACCTCCTTCCCTTCGAAAATTTAAGTTTTTCAAGTTTATAAATTGTTTCTAAAAATTAAAGCTTCGATAAATGATTTTTTTTAAACTAAAGTTTAAAGTATAAGAAAAATCATACGCAAGTAAAGCATGCCTTTTTTTATTAAGTAAATAAAAGAAACATTATTTTTTATTGTTGTTGGTGGTGGGCGCCTTCCTTAACTGATTTTTGAAAAGGGGAAGGTCAGATCTTTTTTTTTTTTTCTCAGTTGGAACATATCAAATCGACTGATATTTTTAAATCTATCTATCATCATCGTACGTAAGATAATAATCACTTTATGACACAATTTGTAAAATAAATAGTAATTTTGATTATATTCAAATTGTTTCGTTCGTTTCAAATCAATTAGGATTTTTTCAATTTGGATATTTTTTAAAAATAAATTCACTAAAAAAAAATTAGAACTCATGGATAATTTATTTTTATTCATCGTGATTTAAAACTAAAAGCAACTCATTTTGTAGAAGAAAAACTAGAATTCAACAGACAGTTTTTGTTTTAAAAAAAATACTTTTTTTTTTTTTAATCACATAATTTAAACATTCTATTATTTTTTTACAATACATTAATTATTTTATTTACTATCTCAATTTATTTCCCTGCAAAATAACCTCGTATCTTAGAAATGAAAGTAAGAGATTGGATGGCACGTGTTTTATAAAAACATTTTTTTTTAAGGTTTGTAAGAATAACACAATTCTAGCACACAAATTTATAAAGAACTTAAATTATAAGCTATAATAATACAAACCAGTGTTGTGGAAAAAGGAAATTTCACATGAGAATGTCTTGTTTTTTGCGCGAGGAAAAAAAAAAACAAAAACATCGTTGTCATGGCAAATGCTTCCTTGGGATTTTCCCAGTTTCATATCGACCATAATTTTAAATTTAAAGATTTTGATTCAACTCTAACATAAACTAAACTTAAAACGTTTCTGTCGCATTTTGGAGGAATGCTACTATTATTTATTATTTTAATCGACATTTTTAGTTAAAATCTCCCACTCTTTGCCAAGTAGGTCGACGACAGCAGAAAATTCAAAGAACTGTACACATTTAGTTTTTTACTCAAACAAACTTCGTCACGTTGAAGTATATTTTTTTTTTTTGCTTTCATATATTTCTTCATGTAAACTAATAACAAATTCGTTAAATTATAAATTTATGTAGTGATTTATACATCAGTATAATTCGTCTGAATAATTCTTAATGATTTGCTACAGGTTTCTCGTATGTATGGTGGACTCTAAAAATCATGGCTTTCCAACTACAATGCCATGTCGAATTTAAACAGCTGCTACTCTAAAAAGTAACTACTACTACTTGTCTATGGCAAGGATGGATGGGTTCATACATTGATATCTTATTATCATTATCCGATTTATTTCTTCAGATAGCAAAAAAATTCACACTTTGACTTTACTGTTCAATTCTCTGCTATTCTAGAAAAAAAAACTGTTCATACTCGTACATTTTCTGCTTGTGTCGTTTTGTCGGTGACACGGTCCGAACGTTTAAAAAAAAAAAAAAAGAGAAATTCCAACGTCCTGGCACTGAAAAATGTTAAATTATCAACATTCAGCCACATTATTTTTGTTAAATTTCCATATTTAGAGAGACAGTGATGTGTAATTCCTTCGAACAATAAATGCTGTCCGGGAAGTGGATAATTTAATTCTGTGAAAGTGAAAAGCTTAAATCCGTATCCATGGTAAGATTGAGAAATTGACTCCAATTGTAAATTATAGAATTTAAATTTATTAGTAAACAATTACATATGAGCACTTATGTTGAAAATTAACTAATAATACAGAGAAAGATAATGAATGAACTTACTACAATACATGTGTAACTGTAAGTAAGTGTAAAAGTAAACTCTTTTGATGTTTAAAAGATTAGCAATAACACGGACAGGAAACTGTATAATTCATTTTGTAAATGAAAAGAGCTCATTCGGCATCACTTATAAAAATTATGTACTCATAGTCATGTTTTAGTTTTTCTTTTTTTACATGAAGCTTTTCTGGAAAATATCATCTGATTTTGATGATTCTCGAAAAAAACAATCTGATCAGGAACTCTCTCTTTTTTTTTTTTTTTTTTTTTTAAGTAAATAGCATCTGCTTTGTTGGCTTTCTTTCTACCAATGAATAAAAATTATTTTTTTTTTTAAAGAAAACACTGACCTCCCTCCCTTAAATTTTTTGGGCGGGGGAACACTACTCATCACTATGCTAATAAATGTGGATTGGATTTTTAATTTTTGAAAATAAAAGTAACGACTAAGACTTGAAAAAGATATTTAAAAAAAAAAAAAAAAAATTTGCTAGAAAAGAACAGAACACAAATACTTTTCCTTTGAAGTGAGCTTGAGATAATGTTCTGTGCCCAGATGAATATTTAAAAATTTTGAAATATTTATTTAACTTTTTTTTCTTTTCTTCTAATGCCCAAGTGTTAAATGTATTGTAGAATATTTCAAGTGTCTAAATAGCATCGACAACTTTTAGGACATTTTCGGGTTCAAGTACTGTATTTTTACGTTTTTGATGTGGTTGAATCTTTTCAGAATTTTGGTACTTTAAAAAGTTGTCTGCAACAAGAACTTCAAGCAACGATGATTATTTTAACTAGAAACTAACTTAAATTGAAAAAAGAAATAAAATAATAATTTATAACTACCAAGAACAAAGTTTTTAAAATATCTCCAACAAAAATATTGTCTTCTTGTCGAATACTATTTAATTAAAAATTTAGAAAGCGAGTTCTTACGATTTTTTTTTACTTTCATGACAAACCTAAGTCTCCAAATTCGCTTGCTGAAAAAAAAAAAAAGACAACAGGGAGGTTGAATTCTGCAGCTGCTAGGAAGTCAAAATTTTCCCTTAAATCAGCAAAAATCTGACTGCTACCTGATTGACAAAAAACTAATGTAAGCAAATAAAAATAATCGTAACATCAAGGCAGTTTTATGGGAAATACTTATTTTCCTTAGTCGATTTAAGTACGCAAAAGAATTTCAAAATATTTATTTAAATTTTTTAAAAAAACATTAAAAATATTTTTAAACACATGTGGCTAGCCAGTCAGTACGAATCAAAGGTCAATTTGGGTTAGGGTTTTAGAAAGATGATATTTCCAGCTGACCGATGGCAACACAAATTCCTGTTTTTCTGCTCTGGATTGCTTCTGTAAAAAAAAAAATGTTGATCAATTTTAAAAAATAGAACAATCATTACTTTTGAAAAGCTAATTGTTTAGTTAAATGTTGCTTAAAGTTAGAAAGAATGTAAGAAAGTCAAAAATGCATAGACATCTCCACAGAAACGCGATACATAATAAAGTAAAGTTTAAATAAAATTGATTTTTTAAAAATTAAAAATCTTCAAAAATTTAGGAAAATATTCTCCATAATCTAATGTTTTATTGAATTTTAGGTACTTTGGCTTTAAATTTACTATAGTTATTATTGCTCTTATTTTCTGATAATATTGTGTGTGGGAGTCTGTATTTGTAAACATTGGGACATTTATACACACACAAAAAATTTCTAAATTCCTTTTAAAATATTGGGGGGGGGGTTGATGAATTACAGTAAAATTTTTCATTTATGATTAGTAAAGGTTTTTACTTAATATTATCACCTAACCAGTACAATTTCTGTATTAATTTACAGAAATTTAAGAATTAAGACTTTATAAAATATTCTGATTAAAAATTTTGAGAAAATGAAAACAGTTCTTGCAGAAATTCATTATTCATACAAAAATATTTTTTTCTTAGGACAATATTGTTTATGATATATTTTCATTTTAGTGCATTTTTTTATTTTATGATTCAGAGCAGATTTTCAGCAACTGGGGGTCCTGTTTTACAAAATAAAAAAATTGATGATTTAAATTCTCCAAGGAGTTCTGCATAACTAATATAAACATTAAGTGGTACAAAGGTAGAGCCTTTGAAAAAATGAAGAGAATGTTGTGTTCAGTGCCTCTGCTGACACATCTTGACCCCTCAAAGCCCATTCTAGTGAATGTGGATGCTTCCCCCCCTATGCAGTAGGGGCAGTAATGGAATGTAGAACCCTGTCAGCCTCTGAAAGGGATTACGCACACATAGAAAAAGAAGGCTTGGTCCTGGTATTTGTAGTTAAAAAACTCCATCAGTATTTGAACAGAAATTTCTTAACATTATACACGGATCCCAAGCCACTGCTGGGGCTATTTGCTGAGAACAAACCAATTCCTCCTCTTGCTGCTTCTAGAGTACAACGTTGGGCACTATTCTTAGCAGCTTACAACTACAGATTGGGGTACTGACGAGCTGGTAAGTCCAGCAGTAATTCTGTCTCAGTCACTTTCCATTAGTATTCCCGAGAAGAGGATCATTCTGTCATCATGAACAGAGTGAACATGATGGATTTAGTTGCTTCTCTATAGTAATGGTGACTGAAGTTCGAGCTAAAACTAGAAAGAACACGATTCTGAGCAGGGTACATTAAGTGATATTGAATGGCTGGAGGAACATTACTTCACATGCAGAATGGGGATCTTACTTCATTAGGCAAGAGGAGTTAAATTGTAAGGATGGTGCAATACTATGGGGAACTTGGGTTGTCATTCCTGCTAAGTTATGGGTAAAGGTATTGCAGGAACTCCATCAGATGAACATTGGAATTGTGTACACGAAAGCTCTTTCTCGAAGCTATGTGTGGTGGCCAAACATGGTCACAGAGATTGAGAGGACCTGCAAGACTTGTGAAACATGTTTACTAAATCAAACCAAACCAAACCAAACCAAACCAAGCACCCATTCATTGCTGGGAATATCCTAGTCAGCCCTGGGAAAGGATTTGATTGGATTTTGCGGACCCCTTTATGAGACATATGTTTATGATTGTTGTGGGTGCTTATTCAAAATGGATGGAGATATGCATAATGAATATGTCTACTGCTCAAGCTACAATAGAGAAGCTGAGAGGAGTATTCACCACACATGCCGGTATTATTAGTGAGTGATAATGGCCCGTGTTTTACCTGTGATAAATTAGAGTGGTTCCTGAAATCAAATGGTATCCAGCAAATGTTCACTGCTCCTTATCATCCCTCCTCCAATGGTCAGGTTGAGCATATGGTGTGTATGTTCAAAGAGGCATTGAAAAAGTTAAAAATGGAAGGGAAAGTAACTCTCAAAACACAAGTACACCATTTTGTAGTCTCTTTTAGGACCACTCTTTATACAGCAACAGGAGTTTCTCCTGCTGAGTTGATGTTTAAACATCAGTTACAAAGTACTTTTTATTTACTGAAGCCCGATACATATTGAATTCAGGGTTATCAGGCCAATATGGAACAGGGAACTAAGGTGATGAGGACCCTGTGTCAATTCAAAGTGGATGATTGTGTACTGGCGCAGAATTTTGGAACTGGAGAGCGGTGGATGTAGGGTATCATTACCAAATGACTGGGGTCTGTAAATTATGAGGTGGGAGTGGGAGGAGACTTGGTGAGGCGATATGGGGATCAACTAGTGAGTCTGCTCCCCAAGATTGCAGTGGAAGTCATGTCCGATGTTCCAGTGGTAGAGGTACCTGAGCTACCTGAGGTTCCAGAAACCCATGAAGTGTCTGGAGTGTTGACTGACTCTTCAGTAAATGATGCAATGATTTCTCCAGAGTACACTGAGATGCCTGAGGTATGGCGGTCGGGACGAATTTGGAAGTCGCCATCCAGGTTTGGGGACTGGGTAGCAAAGTAAAGTCTGGAGTGTGTTGTGAATTGTAATATTTATGTATGTGTACATTTAGGAAAAACCTAATTATTTTAGATGGCCTCATTTGGCCAGAGGGGAGTGGTGGTTCACCCCTGGTTGGTTATAAAAATGAACACTTGCGCTAATCAGGTGCTAGTGAGTACTGATTGCCGTGTTGCTCTTGTGGAAGGAAGTTGACAACTACTTATTGTGCTGCAGAAACAAAATACATTAAAAAAAAAATGAAAAATTCTCATAATTTCATAAAATAAAATAAGTAGGGGTAACAAATGTAAAAAAAAAAAGATTTTTTAAAAAAAATAAACATTTCTAAAATAATTCCTGAATAATTCCTGAAAAGTTTTATTAAAATCTGACCATTATTTGATTTTTGCAGGAATTTCCAAATCAATGTGTTTTCACTGTAAAAAAGATGCTAAAATTTCCTATACTAATCTTTAGTTCTCCCTCTCTCCCCCCACTAATGCAAGAAAAACAAGATTTTTAACCAAAATTTTGAATGTTTAAAAAAGGATTAAAAAAAAAAAAAAAAAAAATTGATAATTAAAAAATCCTTTGGTCTTTCCACTTAATAATAACAAAGAGTTTGACAATAAAACTTTGTTTTTAAGTTTGGGGTATTTTTTTTTTCATCTAGGTATGCTCATTTTTTAGTGAATCGGTGGAGTTACCTAATTTACTATTTTTTTTTTTTTTTTTTTTTTTCCCTCTCAAGTAATATTAAAATGTTTACTATATTTAAGAAAATGGTAATTGTGAAAACTTTAAGCAAGAACCTATTCTATTTTCTAAACAAATAAATCTTATAGCTTACACACATGAAAAAGAATTTTACATGGAAGACAAGTGCAAAATATTTCAATGATTTGCTTGCAGAACTGAGAAATCAAAGCATCATCTACTATATTAGTTTAAGCCAAAATAAATCCTTATTTAAATAAGCTACTCCTATGTAATATTTTGAAATTATCTAGTTCTCATTTTCATCTTCTGTAAAATAAAGCATTTTATAATAATAATAATTAGCAAACTGCAATTACCTAAATTCCATGAATGATATATTTGATTTCCATAGCAGCAATATTTACTAGTAATATATTGGTTAATTCTTCTACAAATTCTGTTTAAAGTAACATAGGAAATGACATTTATTTTTTCTTTCAATCAGTGCATCTTAGCGAAAATGTAGCTTGTGTTAAGACTTAGTGGTGGTCTGATGGGTTTGACAATGACATCTCACCTGAACGTAACTGTAGAGACCAGTATGGGAATGGCAAATACATAATGGGAACAGGAAATCTACCTAGAGATTTGGATGCTTCTACTACTGCCTTACTTTTTCCACAGGGCTCATTGATGCTCTCACATAGGTTTTCCTCAAATGTCTCTGTTGTTTTGTGTGTCAGGGCACACCATTCAGTTCAAATCCTGTGGGCACTCTTCAAGCTGCTTGGGGGTTATTCCAGCATGGGTAATGTTGGCCTTGATGCAGTCTTTAAAACATTTCAATGGCTTACCATAATTCTCTTTCCCTTAGAGAAATTGCTTTGGGATTCTGTCATTCATTGTCCATCCGGATGATATATCCTGTTCATCTGAGCTGGGCTTTAAGGATCAGGCCTTCATTGTTGGTGGTTTCTGCATGGTCAAGGACCTCAAAGTTTGTGATCCTATCCTACCATTTGATGCTCAGGATACTCAAGCTTTACATGTGAAAGTGCTATAACATTTTGATGTGCCTTCTATACAGTATCCAGGTCTCACATCTATAAAGAAGGCTGGTGAAAACAATTGTCTTGTAGACCTTGAGCTTCATGGACTGCTGGATGTTATGTTGAATCAACACACAAGCTCACAGTCTGCCCAGAGCTTAACTTGTCTTACAGAGCCTGGCATTGATCTATTTGTCAAGGGAACCATCATTGGAAATGACACTTCTGGGGTACTTGAATTCCTCAAGTCTTCAGTTGTATTCCTTTAATGGAAACAGATGCATGGTGGTCTGTTGTGGGAGGGCTGAGCTGGAACAGATTTTGTTTTCCTGAGGCTAATAACAAGGCCTAACAGGTGGGATTTTTCAGTAAACTTGTTGACAATGAGCTGGAGGTCAATTTCCACATGTGTCATGAAAGCACAATCATTAGCATAGAGAACCTCAAGGATCAATTTCTTGATCGTCTTTGTTTTCACAGTGAAATGACGGTGGTCAAAGAGAGACCCGTCCAGTCTGTACCTAATGTACTTTCCATCTTCTATGTCACTAACAGCATGGCTGAGAATGCAGGTGAAGAAGAGGTTGAAAAGTACTTTGGCTAGGACATACCCCTACTTCACACTACTGGAAAAATCTCAAGGGGCTAAGATGCCTCTCCTGCAGAAATCACTAGACCAGTCATGCTGTCATGAATCACAGACAGATCAGAGTCAAAAAATTTCTGGGGCAGCCAAGTTTCTGAAGGACCATCCACAAGGCCACTCTGTTGATAGTATCAGTGCAGTGAACAAAATCTTGATCTACATGCAGTCATCATTGACCTGTCCAAGGTGCTTGTTATTGTCAACACTTGTGGCAAGATGATGACAACTGATAATTGGTAATGTTTATGAGTCAGCACACCTAGTTAATATCCCATCAAGAGCCATGTAATATTAAAATCATTCTAAGAACAGCTGGAGAAAATATTTTCCCAATTATCTTTATATATTTATTTATTAAAGGTCAAAGGACATCAAGTTTTTAAAAACAAAATCCGAGAGTTGTACAAATTTGATTCTTAAAAAAGAATTGTATTATTTATTAGTATTTATTTACATGCGAACTTTTGTCTTCACCTTTGTTGTATCATAACGTTTCGGTTGTCGTGTCTTACGGCCTTCTGTGTATGTCGATTCGGTTCGAAATTCCATGTAACTTAACCGGATCGAGACCTGATGAAGATCGGGGGTGGGGCACAACAGCCGAAACGTTGGGATAACAACAACAAAAACATGAAGACAATTGAATAGCCCGAATGTAAATAATGATAATTCATCATCCCCGAAATTGATATTATCAAAGTTTTTTTTTTTTTGTTACAGACAACAGCACTAAATATATAAATTGTAAAAAAATAAAATAAATGTTCAAAAACAATGTGCACAATTGAAAGTCATGAATTTAAGAAGTGGGGTTGGGATGAAGAAATCTCATGAAATAATTTTTTTCTCTAAAATTTTGAAGAAAAACTGCTTTTAAAAATATTTCCTTTTACATACATGCCAAAAAGTTTTAAATTTCAATAATTAGATGAATTTTGAAAGATTTTAAAAATCAACATGCTTTCTTTTTTTTTTTACAAGTCAAAAAAGGCAATGATAGCGAGTTTTTGCACAAAAACAAGACTTAAACGCAAAAATACTATTCTGATTATTAAATTAAAATCTAGAAATATTCATCAGAATCGTTTGCATTCTTTCAGATTTTGATTAGTAGAAAATAAACGACCATAAAATTAAATTTTAGACATGTTTCATGGCTTTTTTGTTTTACTCAGGTGTTTGTTAATTAATTGAATTGTCCGCCATGAAAATTGTAGATACCTGCAATTAAGGAATTTACAATAGCACACACACGTGAATCAATACAGTTATAGTAACTAAATATTTTTACGAAAATTTCAGTGGAAATTATAAGCATTTAATATTTATATTAATTAATTTTATTTTCAATTTTATAGTTTCATTTTTTTTTTTAATTCTTAAAATAAATTCTTTTTAAAAGTTTAAGAATAGTTTCAACAGGTTAAATGCGAAAGTGTTGATTGTTGCGTTATTGTGGGAAGACTTCACCTTCTTAGGGCCACAACTTTTTTTTGTGAGTACCAAATATTTGTTGAGAAAAAACATAGAAGTCAACCACATATGATAGAGATATGTTTCTTTAAATTTTTTTTTTAAAGATATTTGACCCCGAAAACGCCTTAAACATTAAAAATTGTCTTTGCTGTCTGGACATTTGGCAGATGCTACATTTTAACATTTAATTTAAAAGAAAAACCAAACAAAACATTTTTTAAAAATATTCATTCATCAGGGAACCGAAATGAATTCTTTCAAACTCGTTTCAAAAACCTTTTTTTATTTTCAAGTTTTATTTTTCTGTCATTTTTTTTTTTTTTTTTTGATCGCGACAATTCTTTGATGTCTCTACTTTCTAGTTGTGAATCCTTTTTTTTTTTTAGGCGATAACTTTCAAATAATCCAACCGGAGCACTATGAATGGTGTTTTTCTTTTATTTACCCAAAAAGGGATAGTGTTAATTTAAATAATAAATCGATAAACCATTTATTGGTGGATAAATCCTTTTTTAATATTTACTCTCGAAGCAGATGCTACTACAAAGTAAAAATAATAAAAAAAAATCCTGATATAACGAATTCTATTTCTTTCCAGAACATTGATCGAGAAACTGAATCATTAAAAAATAAAATCGGACTAAAAACGAAGGTTTCCTTTGCTTGAATGACATTTTCTTCCGGAAATATTTCATATTTAAAAGTGGGAACGAATGCCATGGCTTTTCTAAATCCCAACCACATTTACGTAGCCAACAACAAGAGTTAGTTCACTATTTCACTCATTCATTACATTGAATAATCAGTGGTCAACTGAAGTTTTTCTTGGAAATTAAACATTTCCGGAATGAAAGCAATGAAAATATCTTTTTTTATTTAAATAAAATTCCTCCTCTATTAACTGAAAGGCACAGTTTTTTAGATTTTTTTTTTTTTTACTCGTATTTATGAGCTATCTTCATTTGTAAAAATGAACATAGTTCCAAAAAAAAAAAAAAAGTAAATTAAAAGTTTTAAATTTTTTGTCAGGATGAGTAGAGACATAGAGAGAGATTGTTTAAGACAAGATTTTCATTTCATAACAAAAATCGTTTTATTTTCTGTTTCAGCTAAATTTTCATTTTTCAACATGGGGATTTGCTTATTTCTATCTAGACAACCAAAAAAAAAAAAAAAAATTAATTTCTCGATGCTATGCTGGATATAAAACGTTCTTCTTTTTGATGCACACTGGGTGCTCCGTACTTATGACCTTGTGCAACATCTAAGTTACGCTTTAGTAAATCATTAATTTTTAACTTTTCACAAAAAAATGAAATTGTCCACTTACCGGTAGCTTATTGTTGAAAAAGAAGCAATTTCATGTCTTATGGAAATTTAATATTGGAGTTGAATAACTGTTGTGTTAATTAATATTTATTTTTAGCCATTGTTTGTCAATATACATTTTGTAACTTTGATACTTAAAAAAAAAAAATAAAAGAAAAACCTCATAGGAAGGTGGCGATATAACCCAATGACGCAGTACATTTGCATTAACCTGTTGAAATTTTAATCTAAAAAATAAGTGTTTGAATGAAAATTAAGGAAAAAAAAAAAAACAGAAATCTTACTAAAACTTTTTATTCCAGTGAAATTTTCGTAAACGTCATCACTTAGGGCTGTAAAATAAATTCATATTTGCGGTATTTTACGACTTAATTGTAAGAACTTCAGGCCTTTTTGTGAAATTATATTTGTTTTTTTTTTTTTTTTTTTTAATTAAAAATAAAATCATATCTTGGGCTTTCGGGTTTAATGGAAGTTTTTTTTTGTTAAATGAATGTCGTGTCGTATTCAGATCTTGTGTCGCCCTCTTTTTGTATATTTTTCAGGCTAATTCTTTTTTCTATTTTTTTTTTTTTTAATCAAAAGGACTTTATTAGACTTGAATATTTTATTCAGCGCTCCTTAGAAACTTGTCATAACAAACAAATTAAAAAAAGTTTCCAAAGACGGTTTGTTTGTTTTTTTCTACGAGACACGTGGCCATGACCAACAAGCGATATTGTTACTTTTTCGGAAATAACTTGGAAAAATAGGCAAAGTTGCATTCTGCTTTCTTAGTTCTTCAATCTCTTATAATTATTTTGCACTGATAATTTATCATTAATATCGACTTTGTTATCAATGGAAGGAAATACTTTTTCTAAGTTAGAACTAAAAACAAAACTACAAGCAGTGGTGACACAAACAACCCTCAAAAAGAAATATAGCAATCTGCTCTCTCTATTCCACCACAAGACCATCAAGGAATCTACAATCTAGATTGTAGATTCCTTGTTTATTTCCAAAACCTTTCTACTATTAGGAGAATTTAACAGCCATAATCTCATATGAGGCTGTGCAAGCATAGAACAAAAAGGTAAAAAAACTAGAGGAATTTCTTAACAACCACCTATGCTACAGGTGCACATACAGCTATAGACTTATGGACTTCACTTGGGTCACATGTAAAATCTACAACCCAATAACAAAAAAAATTTCACATGTTCAAGTCTAAATAGAGTAGATTGGGGAAAATTTAGACCAGTACCAAAAATAATTAATTTGGAATAACATGACAAATCAAGCCGAATAATACTCTATCAAATCCTTGACACAAATACTGGAATATATTCCCAAAAGCTCAATAAATAAAAAAAAAAAAAAAAATTGCAAGAAAGCTATTCAGCTGCGATGAACATTTCATAAATTTAACAACTGGTAGTATCAAACTTGATAACATACGAATTATACAAATTAACAGCTTGAAAAATAATAATGGAAACTAAAAGAGAAATGTTGGAAAAATATGCGGGAAAGCTTCCCCCGCCAAAAAAAAAAAAAGAACAAAAAAACAATATGGTTAGAAAATAGCTGGAAAGAATACAAACACTCCATTAAGTCTCCTCAACGTAGACAATAGAAAAATTACCAACAAAACAGACATAGCTAATGCACAAGCAGAAAACTGATCAGCCAAAAACTTAGACGAGGTTCCATAAAGAGAAAGAAAAATAAAATTCCAATCCAAAAATACAGAAGACTAATTATAAGACTTACTACCTAAAGCCCACGATAGTGCTACTGGACCACAGACGAGATACACTATCAATTTTTAAAGCATCTTCTTGAAATATCATGTTATGCACTATAATAGGTGAAAAAAAGGGAGCATAGTTTAATGAAAAAGACTCCAAATTTGATAAAAACAAAGTTTTATTGTCAAAATGTTTGTTAATTAAGAGGAAAGACCAAAGTATCTTTTGATTATTTTATTAATTTTTTAAAATCCTTTCTAGCATGTTCAAAGTTTTGGTTAAAAATTTAGTTTTTCTTGCATCAGCGGGGGCAGCAAAAATTAGTATAGGAACTTTTAGTGTATTTTATGCCATAAAGAAAACACATTGATTTGGAAATTCTTGCAAAAATCAAATGTCTGATTTTAATGAAACTTTCAGAACTTATTTACAAATGAATGAAATTATTTTATTTTTTTAGATTTTTTTTTTTTACATTTGTTGCCTCTCCCCTCCCACTCCCTTTACTTAATGAAATTTCCAGAAATTAAATTTTGTCCCTCTTCATATTTATATTAGAAGCAGGACTCCTGGGAGAATGCAACTCATTAATATTTTTTTTTTTTTTTTTTAGTTACTCATTTGCTGAAAATCTGCTGAATTGTAAAATAAAAAAATGCAATGCAATTTTAATTAGAAAAGCTTTTAATTGCTTTTATAAGGACACTCTTTTCGATGAATAATTAATTTTTACAAGACTTCTTTTAGTTTTACTTTTTTTTACATTTTAATCAGAATAACTTGGGTTTTTTAATATTTTTTAATCTCTTAATTTGTCCTTTTTAGATGATATTATTAAGTGAAAATTATATTTACTAATCATAAATTGAAAAGCTTAGTACAAATCATTTCACACCAATATTTTTAAAAGAATTTTGAATTTTCTTTTTATGTGTATAAATGTGCTGATTTGTTTTCATATACGGCTGACCATACAGAACATCAGAAAATAAGAGTGATAACTAGTAAATTTACAGCCCAAAATAATTAAAATTTAATAAAACATTAGATTATGGTGAATATTTTCTTAGATTTTTAAGATTACTGTGTGCTTAAAAATTATGTATAAAAGGTGTTCACATTAATTCAGTTACATTTTTAATGCCTAAAACACCCATAGAGCAACATTAGATAAATATCAATCTGTCAAACTCTGCAAACACCTTAAATAAACGGCTATTGTCTGGTTAAAAAATGCATTTTTGTGATATTTTAAGTAAATAATAGTTGTTTCAAATATGATTAATTATATTTTAAATCAGCTAATATTCTTCAAATAAAGTTTCAGAAAAGTACGTTTTATTTTGTAAAGATTTTTTTAATAAAGAGAATTAAATTGCAATGAAAAATAACTAAAAAAGTGGTGCCAATCAAATATTTTAGTAAAAAAAAAAAATCCTTCCAGTTAATTTAAATTAGTTTTGAAATACAGCAAAGTATTTTGCTTATTGGGAATATTTAATTTATTAGCTTGAAATTAAAACTAAAATAAAAACTTTAAGAAAAACTTTTCATTTTTAAAAATTCATTTTAAACCTTAGGTAGAGTTATTTTTTTTTAATTTTTTTTTTTGCAATACTTACAAACTCTGGATCATAGGTAATCACAGCTAACATCCTCACCTCTTAGAAGCAAGCAATTATAATACCCATCCTTAAAGACCCAACCAAACTTACAAACTACAGACCAATTACTTTCTAGTTGCATTTGTAAAACCCTAGAGAGAATGATAAATACCAGGCTGATATGGTATTTAGGGACCAAGAATCTTATAACAAATCTCCAAACAGGATTTAGGAAAAGAAGCAATACAACAGACCATCTAGTTTGACTAGAAATATAAGAGGATTCATTAGGAAAGAACATCTAGTAGCTATTTTTTCAATCTGGAAAAAGCATATGTGAAAATATGGAGTCATGGGATCATGTGAAATTTAGAAGAAATGGGATTAAAAGGTAGACTATCAAACTTTATAGGAAATCTCTTGACCAATAGAAGCCTTAAAACGTGAATTAGTAGTACATTGTTGTAAAGAAAAGTACAAGAAATGGTATACTCAAAATTGGATTAAGTGTGTTTTCTATATGGAACAGCCAGGAAAACCAATTTAAAAACAGTTGATACTCTACACCAAGGATTAAGTCTTACCCTGGGAGAATACAGCATATCCCCAGTAGATAGCCTTTACATAGAGACATATGAAGTCCCCTTGTGAATAAGAAGAGAAAAACTGTCTCTGCCAACAAATCCTGCCTACAACTTTGAAATCCAATATGAATTGCTCTTTGAAAAGAAAAAACAAAACCATTAAATCTTAAAATGTTAGAATGAAAGACAGCCACAGTGACACAGAACATCTCATATAAAACTATAATCCCTAAAACAGCCCCAAGTTTATTAAAACCACCAAATGTACTAGTGGATCTGACTTGACAAAAACAAATCCTATGACACTTATAGAAAAATATGAGATTATTCATGATAAATACTCTAAATATAATGACATGGATTACATATGGATGCAAAGAAGGGGATAAAGTAGGATGTGCTGTTATTTTCAAAGAAAAAGTATACCTAAGACAATTACCTGATAAATCCTTAATTTACAGTGATGAAATAGCAGCCATTAGTTTTCATTAGTAATAATAAACCCAACGGTTTTATCATCTTCTCAGATTCTAAATCGGTATTGAGTCCTAAAAAAAACCCAAAGATACTACTAATTCTTTTAATCTTTTAAGAAAAATTGACCAAAATTACTGTTGGATAACCAGCCACATTATAATCTATAGGAACAAAAACAGATAAAGCAGTTATAAAAGCCACGCGTAATAACATATCAAACATTAAGATTTCATATACTGACTTAAAAAAATGGCAAGGACTTTGAAATAAATGCACAAAAAAAAAAAAAAAACTCCAGAAAATCTAACTTATTAGTGAAGAATAAAAACCAGGATATAGAATGATAAGAAAAGATGAAATAAGCCGGACAGGGATTGGTCATACCCATCTAATATATTCATTCCTGCTTAAAAAGGAAGATCCCCCAATATGTATAGTGTGCCAAAAAAACAAAAACAAAACGTATACTGTCAAATACCTACTCATAGATTGCATCAACTTTTGGTATACCAAAGAAAAATATTAGAGTAAAAGACATCAGGAACTCTTTAGTCAGACCAACCCAGATAATATACTTAACTTTATAAAACAGATAAGACTCTATAAAAAATATAATCACAAACACAAAATCTTTCTAACTACAAGTTAAATATCAACTTGTGCTTAATGTAACATTGTTCAATAAATTATATTCATTCAACATTTTTCAGTGTTAAATGTCCCAGAGGTTGATATGCCATAAAGATTAACCAAACTTTTGAGATTTGAAATAATTCATAGCATAAGAAATAAAACTAAATAAAAACGGAAATGTAATTTTATTTTCATGAAGAAAAGTTTGGATATATTTGAAGTAATTTTTATGTGATGATATCTTTGGTTAGTGAACTCAGAAAAGGCTTTTGGAATTTCTGGTAAAATTTTCCCTCAATATACCTTGATATGGAAATAATTTTTTAGACGTATCACTTGATACAAACTTAATCAAGTGATATTTTTTTTTTTATCTTTACTGTATTTCTAACATTATTATGACATTAAAATCTATTAAACAGACAAAAATACTATCATTTGAGTAGATAAGTAAAAATTTTGCAATAATTTGAAAAGGGGTGTTATTTTTATTTTGTATTTATTTTTTTGAATAAGAATATGTCAAATAAAAGAAAATCAAGCAGTTGTAAAAAACAAAAACTATAGTTATTTAAACCAGCAATGACAAAGATGGTTTTAAAATTGTATTGTAAAAAATACATGTCAATTTTTGCACAAGTAAGAATGCATGAGATTTTTTTTTTCTGTGGAAGAAATATACAGTATATTTTATTAAAATTAGGTATCAACAACTCTACAAGAAATAATTCAAAAGTTATCTTAAATTCTTTTCTTAAAATTTCAAACCATATTTTTGTTTTCATTTGTGTTCATGTTCAGTATTAAATTTTAAATGATATAACAGCTTCGTGGATTTAGCTTTATAAAATATAAAAATTAGGAACATCCAAAATTCACTAGTACATATTAACCACAAGTTAAGTGGAGAAGGGGTATAATTGACCAGAAATACTTCCAGGAAATTTTAAAAGACTCAATATGAAGTTTGTTCATTAATGAATAAATCTGAAAATTTCAATGAATTCTAATTCCCTGATTTTTTTTTTTTTGTAATTTTTTAAAAAACAAGTGTGTGTGTATATATATATATATATATATATATATATATATATATATATATATATATATATATATATCTATATATATATATCAAAAGGTGCTCATGATTTTGGAGGTACCTAGGAATAGTCGGTTTTAGCATTTCAGAATTTTTTTTACATGCAAACACTGACTTACCTCCCTTACACCGGAGGCGAACTTTTTAAACGAGACTCGTGAACCCTCATCTGGTGGTGGTGGTAACAAAAAACGATACCTACTTTTTGAAAAATTACCAGAAATCAAGTCTGGTTTCAGTGAAATTTTCAGCATTTATTCATTAATGAATGAACTTTATATTGAATCTTTTTTGTTTTGTTGCTATATTTTCCAAGTCAAGTCCACTTAAACTAAACATGCAATTAATTTTTATAATGCTACATCCTCAGTGTTATCTCATTAACAAAAATGAATATTAACCATGAACACATTGAATATATGGTCTGAAATTTTTACTGATGCTCATCTTTGAAATAGCTACATTAACAGGCAATTAAATGGCTTGCCAAAAAAAAAAGTGAACATTATGTTTTTGCTTATTATGGTACTTTAATGTGATATTTTCAGAAATCCAGCATATCTGCTCAGTAAATCAATATGGAACTAGCAAATTCAGATGACAAAATATGAGACATGATTCACTTTTCACTTTGGTAAAACGGATTACTGATAACCAAGTTCTTCAGCTCTTCTGCTTTAAAATTTATTTATTTGAAATATAATTAATTTGTTTTGCTGTAGTGAAAATTATTAATTCAGATTTCTCTTTGTGTTTCTTGTTGGCTGTCAAAAATTATGCAAAACAAAAAACAATCTATTAGTTTGTTTACATTCAGATTCGTTATCAGTTGCACAAATCACTTAATTTGATGCTGCATCTTGAAGGACTCAAGAAGATATGTTTGCAATTTTTGTTTTTCTTTGGTGACAACAAACTTTATAAAATGTCAGTGATTGGATTGTTTTTAGATTCCCAGACTGTCTTCAGGAATGTTTATATTTCAAGGCACTTTGAAAGCTTAGATGATACTTATCTATCCTAATTTTGTTAATTTTACCTATTTAGTTTCAACAATTGAATCTAAAATATCCAATAATGTCATTTCTGCCAGCTGAACAAAATAATTCTTTATCCACATTATACTTGTCAATTTGACAGTGTCAGTGTAAATGTCCATAAAATGATATTCATCAACTCAAATTAAAGATAATGGAGTAAGGTTTATTTTTTGTTTTTTACTCTAGTTATAAGTTTTGGTTGCATTGATATTTTTGTTTGTATAGGATATATATATATATATATATATATATATATATATATATATATATATATATATATATATATATATATAACCATCAGGTAAAGAGTAGTTATTTCCACATTAAAAGGAATGAATTTTCCTAATGTTTCCGATGTTTAACCATTGTCTTTTTGAGTGTAGTAGTAATCTAAATTTTCTTGAACATGTGGAGAAAATATTCTTCTACTTAAGGGGTAATAAAACAATTAGAAATGGTCAGAGAAATGGGGGAAGGAATAAGGTATTTGTTCTTATCTTTTTATGACCTCTGTATCTTTTTAAACCCATCTCCACTTTTATGTATTGTGTGTGTTTTTGCTAGTATGTGTATACATATTCCTTCTCCATACATATATAGTGTTTTATTATGAGAAATTTGTGTGTGTGTGTGTATATATATATATATATATATATATATATATATATATATATATATATATATATATATCTATATATATATAAAAACTTGTATACACACACTTCGTATGGTGTGTAGGGGTTCATGCATGTGCACGTTTGGTCTGGCTAGTGTGGTTGTTTTTTGCCAGTAAAACAGACTATTATTCTTACCTATAAATACAAGAGAAAAAAAAAAGAAAAAAACTTTCATGACCAAATTTAAATCAGCACTAAACAAATCATGTAAACACATACCATACACACATAATGGCTGCACACACTAGTCTGACCACACACACACAAAAAATATGTATGGAGAATGAATATAAACACACTAGCGGAATCACATGCAAAAACCTTACACAACAGAGGAAATGTATGTCTGTATGTATGTATTATAATATGTATATATTATAATATGTATGTATGTATGTATGTATGTATTATAGTATGTATGTATTATAATATGTATGTATGTATGTATGTATTATAATATGTATGTATTATAATATGTATGTATGTATGTATTATAATATGTATGTATTATAATATGTATGTATTATAATATGTATGTATGTATTATAATATGTATGTATGTATGTATTATAATATGTATGTATGTATTATAATATGTATGTATGTATGTATTATAATATGTATGTATGTATTATAATATGTATGTATGTATTATAATATGTGTATGTATGTATTATAATATGTATGTATGTATTATAATATGTATGTATGTATTATAATATGTATGTATGTATTATAATGTATGTATGTATGTATGTATTATAATATGTATGTATGTATTATATAATATGTATGTATGTATTATAATATGTATATATTATAATATGTATATATTATAATATGTATGTATTATAATATTTGTATATTATAATGTGTATGTATTATAATATTTGTATATTATAATGTATGCATGTATTATAATATGTGTATATTATGTGTATGCATGTATTATAATATGTGTATATTATAATGTGTATGCATGTATTATAATATGTATATTATAATGTGTATGCATGTATTATAATATGTGTATATTAAAATGTGTATGCATGTATTATAATATGTGTATATTAAAATGTGTATGCATGTATTATAATATGTGTATATTAAAATGTGTATGCATGTATTATAATATGTGTATATTAAAATGTGTATGCATGTATTATAATATGTGTATATTATAATGTATGCATGTATTATAATATGTGTATATTAAAATGTGTATGCATGTATTATAATATGTGTATATTATAATGTGTATGCATGTATTATAATATGTGTATATTAAATGTATGCATGTATTATAATATGTGTATATTATAATGTGTATGCATGTATTATAATATGTGTATATTATAATGTGTATGCATGTATTATAATATGTGTATATTATAATGTGTATGCATGTATTATAATATGTATATTATAATGTGTATGTATGTATATATTATAATATATATATATTATAGTATGTATGTATCATAATATATATATATTATAGTATGTATGTATGTATCATAATATATATGTATTATAATATGTATGTATGTATTATAATATGTATATATTATAGTATGTATGTATGTATCATAATATACTAGCAGTAGAGCCCGGCGTTGCCCGGGTATGTAACAGTAAGAGATAGATCAAGTATCGACCATCATAAAGACTGAAAAATAAAATTTACAAAGATTATTGTTTAAGATTGATGGACACGCATGTCTTAATTATTTTTTTTTTTTATTTTATTTATGAATTGGTCAAACTCAAACAAAAACATTGTTTTCAATCGTTATGAGTCTATCAATTGAATAGAATTTTATTATAAACAATTGTCTTGTAAATGGAATTTTTAAAGCATTCTGAATCTAAAAATAAAAAGAAAAAAAAGTGTGCAAGACAATAAAAACACTACCTGCCAAAAAAAAGTGAAGTTTTGTTGAAATCGGTTGAAAAATGTAGGAAATCTGATCCCATATATAAAGGAACACACACACACGACCTGGGTTTTTATAATAAGTATAACTCGATATGAGTTGTCCCCCTTTCATTTTCGCGATGCCTCTTAATCTTGTTTTTAAACTGATTTCGTGCAAGGACAATTTTTGGCAGTGTCAGAACCACAGCAAGGTAATTTTACGTAGTCCTGTGAAGATTTGTTGAAATCGGTTGAAAAATGTAGGAAATCCGATCCAATATATAAATGTGCAGACACACACACAACCTGGGTTTTATAAGTATGATAATATGTATGTGTGTGTGTATGTATGTATATATATATATATATATATATATATATATATATATATATATATAATATATATGTATGGAGAAGTAATATGTATACACATACTAGCAAAATCACACACACATACAGAGGTCATAAAAAGATAAGAACAAAGACCTTCCTTCCTTATTTCTCTGACCAGTTCTAATTGTTTTAGTACTCCTTAAACAGAAGAATATTTTCCCCGCAAGTCCAAGAAAATTTGGATTACTACTACACACAAAAGCCAATGATTAAATATTGGAAAACATTAGGAAAATTCATTCCTTTTAATGTGGAAATAACCACTCTTTGCCTGATGATGGTTGCAAGACTGGAAACGTGGTTGATAGTCTTTCAGCATGAAAATTATTCTAGCCATAATTCAAGATAAATGGGAGAAACTCAGCAGCTGGAGGAGTAGAGATTAAAACTAAACTTAGCCTATCTTGTTACTTGGGGTTCGGCTCTCTCTTTTTCTCTCTGGTTATTGGCTAGTTTATATAAGAATTTAGTACTTTCCCTGATATACTGATCTACATCTACATGTCCTTTGACAAGATATCTCCATTTTTCTTTGTTTGAAAAACAGATGCCCCCCTTGTGGAATGCTTCATTCCAAAAGCACCCCTAACATTAAACTTAGTAAGCTATAAATGTTTGTTGGGTTGACAGTACCTCCAAACAAACACATCTTGGAAATTTCAGAAGACTACAAATTTTGTCACATTGCCCTGGAGGAATTGGGCAAGATCCAATGTTAGTAAATCTTAATGACTTCTACATGGTTTATTTCAGATTCAAATTCCACCTAAAGCCCTCTCCAAACCCACCCTATGGTCTATAATTTTTACTTTTAATTTGTTCCTTCCCTATCTCTCTCTCCCCGATGTTCAATAAGTCTCCGGAGTTTTCTCAGTCCAATCTCAATTTCTGTCCCAAATTGCTTTTAGGCACTCTCATGTACCAAAATACCAACCCAGAGTTACCACCCTACTATATTGCTTATGCAGTAAAATACTGAACCAGGACTATCACACGTTTTTTTTATATACATATATATATATTTAATATTATTTTTATTATTATAATGGAAATATTTATTGTTCGTGTCCAATGTGGATGTGATCAAATTATTAGAAACTTTGATTAGTATTTGATTTTATGATTTTAAGTTTTTCGCAAACTATAATACTAATTCTAAAAAGTCAAAGTATATACCTTTAAGTTATATTAACATTCCACCTATTTAGTGTATTGAAATCATAATCTTACAGTTAGCATCCTTACTATAGTTAAGTGTGTGTGTATAGGAACAGATCATTAATACCTAATAAAAACATGTAGCCCAGTAATTACTGAAGTTTACTGCATTTAAAGGTGAGTAGATTTTTCTAAACAAAATGCTTAGTCATAAAAATAAAGCAACAACAGTTAATAGATAAAGAAAAGTTTAAAATACTTACCTTCTTACACCATTCATCAGAATAAGATAAATCTGTGGAATTCATTAACAAATATATTTATATATGCTACATAAAAAATCAGCTAATCCTTGACTCCAAACAAATTTCAATCCTGTTTTATAATAAAAACAGAACATGAATATTTAAATAAGTTTGTTTTATATGCATATATTGTACATCAGAATGCTTCCTCAGTGATGTCTATTCTGGGGTCATAGAAAGTCTCTAGCCTTCATGACATCAGACTTTCTTTCCTATTGACCCAGCCGAGAGTGATAATTTCTCGACTATCATTCTGACATAGCTTCTGCTAAATGATAAATTTTAATATTACAATGGTTTTATTGTTAGTAACATTTTAAACAGACACCTTTTTATAATAGTGAAAATATAAAAGTTTTGAACAATTTTAATATATATCTTGTGAAGTTATAAAATTTTTAGTATAAAAATGGTTTGAAATTTGTTCTGGATTAATGATTAGCATTTTTTTTTTATGTAATGTATATAAATATATCTGTTAATGAATTCAGTAGCTCTATCTGCAAAACTTTGAAGTTGGAAGATAAGTTTTTTGAACTCTTCTTTATCTGTTAACTTTATTTTTTTTCTGGTAACAATTCTGAACTGAAAGTCTGAACTTTATACAAATTACACCCAAATATTAAACATTTGAACTCTCAACTAATATTGAATAGAAATGTATTGCAGTTCCTTAAAAACCAAAAAAAAAAACCATAATTCTCTTACTCTTACTATTTTTTTTTTTTTTTTTTTTTTAAGTTTATAAAAAGTTTGCAATTGAAAATTTCTAAGTTTTTGATTTTTTTTATCATTCTGTAATTTTACTTTCAAACTCAAAATTTGTGAGAGACTTATTTGCAAGTTTTTAAAAAATTTGTGTACTCTTATTATTTTATGAAAATATATTCCTGACTGAATTCTCTCTCACATTCTCTCTAATGTATATTTGCTTTGTTGTAACAGGTGTTCTTTGCTAGTGCTAATTAAAAAATGTCTCTTTGAAGCATACCATACAGTTTTTGTTATCTTAAATTTATTTAATTATATACAAGAAGTATCACTGATGTTATAAAAATTGACATAGACCTTTCTTTTTCTTCAAGGAAGACCTTGTAATAATGATTAATATCTAGTTTTGTTTCTATTTCTTTCTTAGGCATGAACAGCTCAGTAAATGGCTTTAGTACTGAGGATGACAGCCGAAGTGGACATGATCAGATATGCAGTTTGATAGATGATGGTGAACGTTGCACGCGACAGGCTGGCAATGCCAGCTACAGCAAACGTATACAGAAGACTGTACAACAGAAGAAACTAAAACTAACTAGAGATGATTGTGTAAGAGTTTTCAACTTGATTTTCTTTCTGGTATATACTTTGTGGTTCCTCACCAGTAGTTAATTCATGCATCAATCTAAAAAAAAAAAACTGTCAGTAACATAGGACCAGACTTATTATTTTAATATATCTATTTTTTCCAAACTAATTTTGAACACCTCTTTGTTGTGCATTCCCAAATGCTATTATTCAAAAATATGAAACAAAGAGTAGGTTTGCCTTGTGCAGAAAGGAAAAATGGTGCTTGTAGTGTGGATTAAATTAAGTATTCAATGTTTATTTGTTTGCTTTTTTTTATCTACTGGTTTAAACTATTTTACTTGTCTGATTTTATCTTTAAAATGATAATCTTTATGAACTGATTTGATTAAATGCAAAGACTTTTGAAAATGGATTCTAACATACTTCTTATTTAACTGCAGGTATCTCATATTTATATCTGTGACCACCATAAAAGTGTGATTCACAGTGTTCGTTCCAAGCGGAAAAGAAAAGATAGTGAGGATGATCGTGGGTCTGTGGAAGGAGATGATGAAGTTGTTCCTGAGGTAAATTAATTTAACTTTGAGCTTCATTAAAAAATATAGATTCTTTAGAAAGTTAAAAATTTGAATTTTGATTGTTTTTAACTTTTCAATATTTTAGAAGATAATTTTACATGAAGACACATATTAAGTAATATTTAATTTCTTGCTAATGAAGGTAGGTGAAAAGTAAAAACTCCCCCCAATAGACTTTACTAAAATATGAAAAGTTCTTGGCCTGACCCAAACATTAGAGTACTGTACTGGTTTTTGGGAAGTGCATCTGGGCAAGAATTTTTCACTACACTCTCGCATTACATCCAAGACACATTCATTCAAGTTATGCCTGTGGTATTGGTGGTGCTCAAAGATTTGTAATCTATTTGGCTGAATGATATAAAACCATTGAAATGTTTGTTAATAAGATCATATTGATCTGCAATATAAGATGTAATAAGTGAAGTATACTTTAAAAGAATGTGAATTCAATCTCTTGCAATAAGAAAACTAAAAATAATGTAATGGGACAAGGACAATATATGCACACACACACACACACAAGCAAATAACTGATTGTTTTTTTTTTCAGTATAATACTGCAAATCACCTTTTAATTCAGTATAATACTGCAAATTCACTTCAGTTATTAAATTTATATTCAATGACTTTTTCCAACTGAACACTGGACCAGTTTGAAAACTTGTTATTTCAAGAATTATCAGAAAAAGTGTTTGTGAATTTTTAGCAACAACTTTGAATTTTAATCTTAAGATTTGAAGCTAAAATATATAGCTTATAATAAGACTAATGTATCTATGTATGCATGTTATATATGTACCTCCAAGAAAAAAGAAAAAGAAATGATACCTAAGGTTTAAAATGCATTTTAAAAATTAAAAAAATCTTTCTTGTAGCTTTTATTTTAGTTTTAATTTCATGCTAATAGGTTAAATTTAATATTTCCAATAAGCAAAATACTTTACTGCATTTCAAACTGAATTTAAGTTAATTGAAATGATTTATTAAAAATCACTAAAATTAGCCATATTGACAAATCTGTCAACAGCATAATTCTCTTTATTAAAAAAATCTTTCAAAAACAAAACATACTTTTCTGAAATTTTAATTGAGGAAGATTAACTGATTTAAAATCTAATTAATCTGGATTAAAACAAATATTACTGACTTTTACTTTAAAATTTTGCAGAAAAACATTTTCTAACATGAAGATAGCTTTTTTTATGAGGTGTTGACACATTTATCAATAACATGATATTTGTGAGATTTATGTAAGGGGAAAATATTCATGGTAGAATTACTTGACATAAAACATAAACACCTTTTTTAGATAATTTTTTAATAGACATCATTACTTACAAATATCAGCATGTTTATGCACACATTAAAAAATTACAAATTTTTTTTTAATATACTGAGGATTGCTGAATTGTAAGCTTTTCTAGTTATGATTAGTAAATATAGTTTTTATGTAATAACAATATTACTTGACTGCTACAAATTAATACAGATTTAAAAGTTTAAAAGATTTAAAATTTTATAAATTATTCTAATTAAAATTTTTTAAAAATGAAAACATAACTTGTAAATTACTCAACATTATTAAAAAAGATTTTTTTTCTTATGACACTAGTGTTCATAATATATTTTATTCATAAAAATAATTAAAAGCATTTCTAATTAAATAATGTCTTAGTTTTATAGCATTTTTTATTTTATGATGCAGAGCAGATTTTCTTTAATTGGGGACCTGTTTAACCAAAAAAAAAAAATTTTCCTAGGACTTGTCCTTATATCTAATATAAACATTAAGTGCTACAAAAAGAATTTCTCAATTTCATAAAATTAAACAAGTGTCAGGTAACAAATGTAAAAAAAAAAAAAAATTTACCAAGTTGTTCTAAAAAAGAAAAATTTAAAAAAATAATTCAATTGTGAATAAGTTCTGACAGTTTCATTAAAACCTGAATACTATCTCATTTTTGAAAGAATTTTCAAATGAATGTGTTTTTATGGTTCCTCTGTTGATGCCAGATAAACAAAATTTTTAACCAAAAGTTCTAATAAGTATTAAAAAAATAATTTTGAACATCAAAAATCCTTTGAATAAAGATTTTGATGATTAAAACCTTGTTTTTATTAAGTTTAGGGCACATTTTCATCAAACATGATAATTTTTTAATCTTTGGAGGTGTGTGTGCATGTGTGTTATTTTCATTTATATATTTAAAATTTCTTTCTTTCACTACTACTGTATTTTCCTTGTCTAGATTGATTTCTTCCAAATGCCAGTAAACACTCTTCGCAGATACAGAAGACACTTTAAGTTACCTACTCGACCTGGAACTAATAAGGCTCAATTAGCTGAAGTAAGTTTTTCTTTTACTTTATATCCACATTATTTGTAACTTGTGTGCAATTTACTAGGGAATCAGCAATTCATTTGTCTAACTCTATATAGGTAATGTTCCCTCTTATATGACACGACTTTATTGCTTCTTATTAATGTTTAAGCAAATAAAACTGTGTTCCTGTGTATATATCCATGTTTTTATATCTTAGAGACATTAAAATATTTAAGATTAAATTTGACATGTATGTGTGTGTGTTTGTAAAAATATACAAAGTTTAATTTGCCTCTCCCTTTATTATTAATTTCCCCCTTACATTCTCTCTACCATTGTTAACTTACATTTCCTCCAATATTGATTTGCCCCTCCCCTCATTATTATTATATTAATATATTTTTCTCTCACTCTTACATCCTCTCTAACATTGCCTCTCTCCTTAGTTTAAAAAAAATATTATTATTAATATTCCCTCCTTCCTAATATTTTTTTAATAGAAACAGTAGAACCTCAATTTAATGGACAAAATGGGGGAGGAGGTCATCAATAAAGCCACTTTTTTGTGGTCTAAAAACACCTAGTACAGTACAAAATTATTGTAAATAAATGTAAATATGGTATATATGTATGTGTATTTTATTTTTAAGTGACTATATACCTTTTAACTAAAGTTTGAAATTTTACCTAAACTTACCTTTAAACATTGCTGTGATGGCCTAATACTGCTGTGAAAGTGTTGTGATCGTATAGTGGGCCCTCACAGTAGTAATTACTGGAAACCATGGAACTCCTCCGAAGCAGTGCTGCTGCTTTAGAGGGGTGATAATGGCGTGCAGGTGGGAGAAAGTGGTGGTGGCGGTGGCAGCAAGTCGGGGTCGCTTTCATGAGCTGCCTGTTTGGGCTGGAACGAATCCAACTTTGTTTCCCATTTTGATACTGTTCGTGAATTATCAATTCCCTTAATGTTTGAAGGTGTTGATAATGATTTAATTTCCAGATTCTTGGTCACATCAAGAGTGTCAACAGAATCACGCACATTAGACATTCTCAGCTGTTCCACCACTTCTCCCCCCCCAACAGTTGCTAGTGAAGGGCTTGACAAAAAACAATACTGTATACTCAACCAAAATCAGTATAAAATGTTTGATAGGCAATGCATTTGTGTACACGATGAGTGCACAAGTAAACAACAGCAGCTATTCCTGGAACTACCAGTCTCTGTCTGTTGATTGCGGCAGTAAACAACAGCGGTTAACAGTTGGTTAAACATTTGTTTTTGTTTTTTTAACCAACTCTTATTTATCTAAGTACTATTTCTACAATAGAGAATCTGACCGTTGAAAAATTTTATATTGGTAGTACTAAGAATTCTTTTAAGACTAGGTGGTACCAACATAACTTATCCTTCATCAATACTACTTATAAAATTAGTATATCTCTTTCTAAATATTTTTGGAATTTAAAAGAAGCTAATAAAACTCCTAAGGTAAAATGGAAAATTTTTAAAAAAAGCTAGAACATGTAGATCTTTTAATGAACCGTTTTTTATACTTACATGAAAAATTACAAATTATCAGATTTTCTGATAAAAACTCCTTATACCAATGAAGTGAATTGACTGTAAATTGTAGGCATAGTTTACCTTTTACTTTACAATATGGTTAAACTTTGAATTTGGTAATACGTTTTCTTATAGTAATAATCAGTAGATGAACTGCGGTGCACCTTTATGTAGCTTACTATTCTATTTTTAAGATACATTTTGATTTAATATAGCTCTGTATTGATGTTTAGTTAGTATTATTAATATCTTGTATGAATGTACAGGTGTTTAGTTAGTATTAACATCTTACATTGATTAGTTAATATTATGATCTTATATGGATGCTCTTTACTTAATGATTGCATATTAATTTTCATAAAATAGTTTTGTATTTATGATGTTTTTTTTTTTTTTTTTTTTTTTTTTTTGTTTTTTTTTTCCCAAACTCCTAAGTTATTTACCAGTTTCTTAAAGGGGCCTTTTATTTATAAACTACAAAATTTTATATAGGAAGCTGACCAAGCACATAACTAGTTAGTATTATGTTAAATTACATCCCTATCTCTTTTGCTTTCACTTAGGAAAGTTGAATGCCAGGCTTCTATACATCTTATGAAATAATGTAACCATTTGTATTTGTTCATAATGAAATTGTCTAGGATTTATATGCAGACAGCTTCATGTAATGACCTATATAATAAAAAGTTTTCTCGGTGAGTTTGAATTTAGTTTGGGTCATATTTGATTGGTTAATCATGGTAAAGCCCATTTTTAATCTTTTTTTTTTTTTTTTTTTTCTGAAAAAAGAGGAAGTATTCTGCTTTTGAAATTAAATTAATTGTTCACTCACCAATAGTTTACCATTGCCAAGAAGACATATTTGTAGTGTTGAAATATAATTGCCATTGTGTAGCGATTTTTAACATGTTTTTTGTTTTAATATCCTAAAATAAATAATATTTAGCTCTATTCTGTATTGAGCTTTCTTTTAAAGTAAATGTTATGGACAGTGAAATTATACTCAATTTGTCCTCATTTTACCTTGGTGTGTTATTGTGATGTATTGCCTTTTAAAAATACATGCATTTTTGTAGACATATTCTTTTTTTTTTTTTGTTAAATAGTGAAATTAATGTATACCATCCCAGAGATTGTTAGTTTTACTCAAGAAAATGTATCTCTGAACAGGAAGGTCCCAATGAGGAATGTGCATTTCTTAAATAGTTGCTTTTGCTGTTATGGCTCCCTGTAGATTAATGGCAAAGTATATTTGACTTGAAAGTGATTTCACACATTTAAAAGGAAATACAGGTTTGGTTCCTGTTTTATATATATATATATATATATATATATATATATATATAAACTGGCAATCTGTATGGAATTTCTGATAGAGCTCTCCTTGGATCTATATCCTATGTCAGAGCAAAATTATTAATTAATTTTAAGAATTTTAAGTGTTTGATATTCATCAATTAATATATATATATATATATATATATATATATATATATATATATATATGAGGATCAAATGAAAAGGTCATCAGTTGACCAAGATACTCTGAATTGAATGTGACCAAATGAGGTTTATTTTTCAACATAGTCCCCCTTTGCATTTCAAAAATCTAAAGTTTTCCCAGCAAATGAAACGACCCTGGCCGTCTTTGGAGCAGGTGAGGAGGGGTGTTTCCACTGCATGGATTGTCTCAAAGTGATGAACCAAAAACTCATCCGAGATTAGGAAATGTTCAAAGAAACCAGCTGTATCTGCCTCAAACAATGTCAGATTTTCCCATGATGTGATCAGCCTGGTGCACTTTTGATTAGGTGACAGAAAACATAGCAATCACCAAGAAGAAACCTTTGTCATGTCAAGTTCACTGTGTAGAATATTCTCAACTCTTTCACAGGATATGCTAATAGCATTGGCTATTTGATTTATAGTCAATTGCCTATCATCCATCACCATGTGGTAAACATGATCAAGCAACCATGTCAACTTGAATGTCCTTGGGGGCTGAACCCTTTTTCTACAGGTACTTGATAATGTTATGTCAAATTTTTGTCCATTTTCAAGACAAGTTGCTACTAGTTACTTTTGAAGTCTTCTTTGAAAAGTCAGATGTCAGTTTACTTTGAAAGAAACAATGTAGTTATTAATAAGAAGAGTTGAAATGAATGCATGCAAGATTTCACAGCTCTAGCATCACTCTGCTTCATAGTCAGCCTGTGAATGTTTCAGCCCACTTTCATGTATGTATGTAATATATATATATATATATATATATATATATATATATATATAAAAATGCATTTTATTTTAGTAATTCAGCCAAATAGTTGTTACCACTTGATGTAATAGAAGAAACAATTCAATTGGAGGATAGTGCTGAATTATTTTAAATGCTTTGTAAGCATGTGTGTTTATACAAAATTAAGATTGAATGACTTCCAAATGTACAACTAATTTTACAAGTTTTCCATATAATCTGCGTAAAATACATTTTAAAATTTTCAATGAAATGCTTAAATAGAATTAGTTAATACTAAATGTATTTAGTAATTTTTGAAGGACTTCATAATTATGCATAAATAATGAATTTATGATTTGAAGATTTTCATTTAAAATATTTACTTCAAAAGTACAAGGAGCTGCTAAAAAGTTCTTAGCCTGACTCACTTCCTAAAATCTAACTAAATTACCAAACCTCACTTGGTTGGTCTGAGAACTTTTTCAGCAGCCTTATATTTTTTTTTTCTCTTTTTGTCTTTAAAAAAAAAAAAGTACAGTGAAGTTTAGTTTTACTTGTTTTACATAATTTCAGCTGGATTTGATTTTGGAATGTTGAAATGCTTTATCATTAAAAGATAGTCTAAGAAAAAATTCTTGGATATATTTTTCCCAAGATTTTACCAATATTCTGGGAATTTATTTAATTAGTTACCTATAAAGTATATAACATTTTATCGGTTAAAAAAAAAACAAAAACAATAGTATGCTTTTTTTTTCTTTGTGTAAAAGCAAAGAAATGATATTCTTATTGTTACATTTTAATACTTTTATTATTCATTTTTTTCTTTTCAGAGTGTTGGACGACATTTTAAGACCATCCCAGTTGTAGAGAAAGAAGCTTTGACATATTTTATCTATATGGCAAAGAATTTCAAAAGTCGGTTTGATCAAAAACACATTGAAACTGTACCCAGCTAAAAAAAAATTACTTCAATTTTTTTTTTAATTAGCTTTTCTTCTTTTTACATGAAGAAAACTTGGAAATGTGAAAGCAAATTTTCCCCCCCTCCAAGAAAAGAAAAAAATAATTACAGATTGAAGCCTTTCATTCTGTGCTTATGTTTGGACAAAGCTGAAGTTGGCTGCCAAACTTGCTTGCTCTGGTTAATACAACTGATACTATTATTTAGGGCAGACAGGACCAGAAATCATGATATCTTTCTCTCTCTCTCTGTTTATCTTTTCCCTTCTTGACCATTGAAGTGGAGGAAATAATCAGGCATAAGCAAGAAAGACAAAGTTCCTTTTGTCCTTCTGCTTACACAGCAACAAGCCAAAGGAAATGAAATGCATAAGCCACAAAACAGTTTGCATCTCAAGGGGGACATCTTCATTTCAGTGCTCCCTACTTCAATGTCCCTGCCCACTGCTGTTATGAAAAGAACTCTTTTGCTCAATACCTTTATTTGATGTGGGAATAAATAGGTTCTATCATTATTATAATCACATATTGGTATTTTAAGCATTTTAAGAAATATATTTTCTATTAGAAATGTTTGAGTTTAATTCATAGAATAGTGTTTAGCTTTTATTTTTACCTATATCACAACTAATTTATATAAAATTAAAATAATTATTTTAAGTACATTCAAAAGAACATTTTCACCTGTTCTATATAATGTCCCTGGTTCTCATTTCAAACCTCATGGGAACTTGCATAGATGTTAATTTTTTATTCTTATCTAAAGTTTGAGCATCTGGTCATCTGAAGAATGAAAATTAAAATCACTTTAAAATATAAAACAACTTTATTGGGATCGAGTTGTCACTTCTGATTCACTGTTACAGTTTACTGTGTTCCCATTAAAGTTGGTCCAGAAGTAAACTCTTTCTTTTAGATTTTTTATATTAAATCTATGCCTATTCTCTTCTGTCCACTGCTTTCCTTCTTTTCTTTTTTATATCAGTTCTACCAGAACTATTCCATCCAGCAGCCAACATACAACTGTTATCTACAGAAACTAGAGAACGGGCAACAACACAAATCATTCTATTGTTTATCATAACTTCTTGAAAGCAATCAATTTTTTTAAACTGCATCTTCATTTGAGTAATTTTTTACTCTGTGATATTTATATAAGTTGATATGCCCGTTTTCATTTTGTTTTTTTTCAAACAGCTGTTTCTCATCTTTATTCAATTTTAAGACATGAATTAATCATTTATGCTGTTTAGTTTTAGTTCCCGGTTAAAATTTTCAGCATGTTTGTTGCAAAATAAAACAAGGCTGTACCAGATTGAGCCTTACCCCCAAATTTTGGCTAGCTTCAATATTGCATCTCTTCCTCTCATGCAGTGTTAGAGCCATTGATTGAATGTTTTCATTTTCTAACAGTCAATAATCTGCTGTTAATCAGATGTGTTATCAAATCACAAGAGAAGGGGTAAAAACAATTCTAAATATCAAAATGGACATTTAATTTTGTTATCTATGTTTCAGATACATATGAAGTGACTGCAGATGTAACTGTTACTATTTGTATCTGTCCATAATGCATGTATATATGTGTCTACATAATGTCAATACGTCTAATCTGTAAATACTCATGGATGGATAGATTTGTGTGTGTGTGAGAGAGTGCATGAGATGAAGAGATGCTCCCATGATGCTTTCCCCACCCCTTCATTCTTTCCAATTCGGATCTACTTTTGTGGTGACAAAGAATTACATAATCGTGTGCATGTATCAGAATATCTGAGTGAATATCCATCAAATTGAACACACCTCATTCACATGAAATTCTTATTTTCAACCTCCATTGTATATGTTGAATAGAAATCACAATTTTTATCTGGGAATAAATTATCCAACCATAGTAAAACTGAATTTTCTTCATTCTCATTTTTTTTAAGTGGGCATCTGAAAATTTCTCAGCCAGACCCACATCCCAAAATTAATATTCTGATTTTTGGAAGTGAGTTGAACTGAGAAATTTTCAATATCTGTTTGAATGTTGATTGTATATTTATTTTAAATTTGTGATATTTTATTTGCATTTTTTTTTATTGGATTAGACACAAGAACACTTCAAGCATTAACATCTTGTTGAATTTGATGTTAAAATTTTTTATTACAAACTGGTAAAAAACTTTGTCTAAAAGTAAAATTAATTTCTGGGAATTTGCATCCCTTCTGACATCAAATAGTATTTAGAGTGTCTAGCAAAATATGGTTCAGCCAGAATCAGTTAGTTCCACCATGCAAGTGTTCCACTATTGAGGATTATAAACCCCATTTTTTTTTTTTTTATTATATGATGTAATGACTGGTTTTATTGGTCATTAAAATAAACACTAACTTTGTAACAATACAATTTTTAATTATAATTAACAAAAACATTTTTCTTTCTTTAGAAAAAAATGTTTAGCCTTTTCTTTTTAGACAAAACAAAACTTTACTTTTTAAAAAAAATAAGGTGTCAATTTCCTGGTAACAATATTTGGACATGGTTTTGATATAACCTGTTGATTTCATCATCCATAAAAATCTACAAATAAACCCATCTTACCAAGGACAATAAAGTCCTACTTTACTGCTACAAAGACAAGTCATTTCATTAACTTAGCTTAAATGGATATCAACTTTGTCATATTACAGATTTTATTAGTAATAGACTAACTACTAATGTTTTTGTGATTATTTGTTCATTCAACTGCTTGTCTATTATTTGTTCTGGCTCAATAAATCCTAAGAGAACATTCAGAGAAACAGGTTCTATTATCTTTTCACTATGTATGTGATGAAATCAACAATCTACTTAGCTTGAAAGCAGAATATTACTTTTCAGTATATTTATAGATTAGCCACAACACAAATAGAATTCAAATTTCAATGAATTTCTGTTAACACTGATAATTTTTACACAAACACAAATTTTTACTTTTTCTTCCTTAAAATTCTTGGAGAAGAAAACCTTATAATGTAAGTTAAAATTCTTTGGTCAGTGGTTATATTGGTTTGTAAAAATACTTTTATATTTTTTAGTTTCTTTTTAGCCGTAGAAAGATTTAATATGTTATATTATAGACCATAACTATTTTGCTGTTGGATACTAGATTTTAAAATGATATAATTTTGTTGATGAATTTTACTAATTTTGCTAATCTGATATTAAATTATCAAAGATTATTCAATAGTAATAAATCATATACTATCTTAATGTATGATTACAGCAAATACAAAAAAAAAAAAGATGAAAGTGTAAAAAGAAAACAACATAATACATCAAGATATATAGATTAAGGATTGTCCCATGGGACAATAGTCTACAGGATTTGTAATGGTGTGTTCAGTCCCAAACTAGGTAGTACAAATTCACTCAGTGGAGCACAGGACTAACAATTAACTGAGCAGTAATAATAAAAAAAAAGTAAAAATGAATTATCCCAAGACATGGGCAGCAGAATAAAAACAATTTACTCTTGTAATGGGTTAAGTTTGAAATCACCTGAAGATTACTGGGATTGACAGTACTGAAGAAGGCTAGAGGCTACAACAACTGAAATGTGGTAATAACAAGAAAGATGACATTAATTAAAAAATTAACACTTCATCCCATAAATTCAGACAGATATTACATCCAATTGATTCTGTTCTTGTACACTTTGGTCCTACTAAGCAGCTATTTATTGTAAATGATGTTTTATTTAGATAGAATCCATAATGTAATGAATTCTTTTAAAGAAAATAGAATTTTGTAAAGGATTGACTAAATATTTTATTTATTAACAAGGATATCTGACATCCTGGGCATATATTTTCTTTTCTCTTCTGAATAATATAGATGTTTCTTTGAGAGATTTGTTATAATGGTATAAGTGAAATTAACAAAAGTAGAGCAGTTTGATTAGTTAATTATTTATTTCACATATAGCATTTTATAATTAGCTGCATTAATTAATCAATTAATAATGGTTAATTTAATTATTTTCAATAAAGACTGAGAAAATAATGAAAAATTTATTCAAATAAAAATTAATTTAAATAGTACTTAGCTATACTATGTCAAAACTTATGGCTTCTGATGTTTTAGCTACATTCTGGTATGATAGCTCTAAATTGTCCAGTAGTCTGTTCTTAATAGCATCCTGCCACAATATTGATAATTTCTAATACCTGGAGAGTACTCTCAAGTGACAGTGTCCTTGATAAAGAAATTATATCAGAAAATAAGCCAGGCACTTGGAAGGCTCAGAAATAATTATTTAATTTCTGCAACACAAAAACTTTTGCTTCACCAAACTGAAAGTCTGCAATATTGTACTCTCATCATAACTTCTAGATGGCTATGAAAACTGAACACAGTTGCAATCAACAACAGCTAAAATGGATATCATATGTAAAGATGTAATTTCAAAGAGAAAATGATATAATCAAAATGTTAGCATTTCACACTACTTCAAATAAAATATTAGGAAGGAAACCCCCATCAATACTGGAAAGAGTGATAACAGTTACTGTACTTGAGAGACCTATTTTCCTGAAAAATTATTTAAAGAGAAAGATTATAAATTTCAACCAAAAATAGTATAAGCTGCTTGGTCAAAGAATGTTGAATGTTTACTTATAAGGAAGCAGCCAATATTACAATTATCACAGCAGATATTTTGCCCAGTGTTTTGCCTTGTTTATGATGGCCTTTTTGCTGTAATAAATATTCCTTCCATCACTTTGCAATGTCCTCCATAGCTATAAAAACATTTCCTCCCCATGACTAAATCAAAGCAAAGTTTTTGATGTAGATTTGTTTCATAAGCTGTTTTGATAAGAATGTAGAAGTCTTTTATGTGACTTTCTGCAGGTACATCCATAGAAAATATTCTCCAATAATAGTTTTTCATGATTCTTATTGACTTTTCTATGTTTGTCTTGATTTTCATAAGTTTTTCTTTCAGTATATTATGGTTTTCAGCTGATAATTTTGTTTGAAGAATTGCCTGTTTTATTTCACCTTTAAAATATTGATTTATCCTAGCATCACATTTATTGAACCAGACAGGATGTTCAGCTTTCTGAAAACCCTTGGGTATCTGAAGAAACTTTATACAATTATTCTTGTAACTCTCACCAAGAAGAAAAGGGATCTTGAATAAAGGAGAGATATTCTTGAAAATATTCCTGCATGACAGAAGCTTTTAGCTTGGAAGAATCTTAGTGTTAGATCTCCTGTATCTTTGATAAACAATCATACAAAGCTTAACTCTTACAAGAGCAAGATCTGACCAGCAGTCCACAGCTTTTAGTGAATGCACAATGAATATCAAACAATTGATAATCTCTAAGGTGCCATTATTTTCGAGTGACAATGCATTCACATTGAAACATGATCTTGTTTGTATTTGTACTTGATCTAAATATGTTCATCTCTATAGAAAGTTGAAGCTGCAGCAAACTGTCTCCATTCATTTTTCCAATTCCATGTTGTCTGAGATAATTCTATGCATGCCAGTTTGTAGCAACTTTAGCACTTAAATCTCCTAAGAGAATAATCTTGTTAGAACTTGGAACCCCCACAAAGAATTTTCCTTAATGTTCCATGTAAGTTTTGCATCTTTGCTACTATCAAGAGTGGGTGCATATACACTGATCACAGTATAACAGAATGATCTCTATTTAATTTTAGTTGAAAGGTCAGGAGTCTCATTTACACATGGTAATTCAATAATTTTGACACCACGGTGTTCTTGTTGGCAAATCCAATACCTGCTTCTCATTCTTCGTCCTGGTTTTTTCTTTCAAAGATTGTGTAGCTCTCATCCTATTTCCTGGATTTTCCTATCTCCCAGCACATGAGATTTCAATAATGCAGTATTGTTTGTTGAATATCTTTGTAATTCCTTAGCAACTATGGCTGTTTTTAATGTAAGGGCAAATCCTTGTCATCAACTAAAGTTTGTACATTCCAACAAAAAGTGTTCACACTTGTTTTCTTAAATTTTTTGCTTTTCGTGTTGTTGGATAATAATGGCCATCCCTCACCAGTGCTGGACTGACCAGATTTTTTTTTAGATAAGCACAAGTTTTAGTTTACCTTTTCTAAACCCTTCCAAAGAATTGGTGAGTAATGCTATTTCATAAAGGTCTGCTCAGACACCTGATGGAACAACCAAACCCCACCTTTACCTCATCTACTAAAGAAATGACTTTATATCTACCAAATGGTCACCCATGTGCAGATAGATTGGTGACCAGGTACCTCCAACTCATCAAGTTGGAGGTACCTATTACCACCTTCCCATAGGACTTAACAGGTCAGGCAATGACAAGCTACACAACAATAATAAACATTAAATTTGTACATGTTAAAAATGCCCATGTCTTGTGCAACTTACTTAATCTTGCAAAGAATTATCTCTAACAAAGCCAACTAATCAAAAGACAAACCAAAGTAACATCTCTGGCTTAGAGAGTCTTATATTAGAGTTACCTACTAGTCTTTTTTTCTTCTTCAGCCAAGTAAAACCAAGAGAGCAGGGATTTGAATTGTTTTCCTTCTAAATGGATTGTTTATGGGGTAGATGGTGTTTCTGAGCTGAGCTAATGCACAGCTCAGAAACTCTATATTCCCCATAAAACAAGATTCCCTCTTTATCAGATTTCTCATACCTGCATACTCTTATGTTATAACCCCTTGAAATATTGGAAGGAGTCTAACAGGGGCTACACACACACAGTCAAGTATTGTGGTCTGTGCTGGAATGTAAACTACATTTTTTGAACAGACTGCTCAGTTTAACTCTCTGTCTCGGACGGAGAGGAACCCCGAAGGAGGCTACGCCCGAGGGCGGAGTCTCCTTCGGGAGGTAAAAACAGGCCCCGAACCCGTTTATACGGGTTCAAACGGGCATATTTTTGGGCCGAGCCCACGGGCTCGGGAATCCCACAATAAAAAAACCGACCTTGTGTCACATGTTGCCCCAGTGGGAGGGAGACTCAATATCGTAAACTACATCACAGAAAAATGCTAACTATTCATAGCACCAACTGCTTGCAGTAATGAAAAATAACAATGACCACAGCTTTGCAATAATGAGGAATGAAGATATTAAATTATTGAAACAAAAATATACTTTATTAAACAAATGCATAAGGTTAAAATGGGACTGAAGTTTACCTGACTGTACAGGTCACAGTACAATGTACTGTTTTTGTTTTATTTATTACAAAAGAAAAGAACAAGAAAAACAATGTACATGTGAGGAACTATTTTTAAAATGTCACAAAAACAGTGTTACTGTTATATTACAAAAAACAGTAATGATTCAGTTAAAACAATTTCTTTACAATTCTTTCTTGGTTACCTGATGCAGCTGTTTCTGCTCTTTATAAAATGGCACGGTTTTTTAAAATTTCATTTGAGAAAATTAAACTTTTAAGGTGAAACCACATAAATTGATTCTATCTATAGTTTCCATTTATATCCTTATAAATACTAAAATGGATCATGTGCTTACATCTGAAATAACATCAGATGTTCAATTCACAACTTAAAATGGAGCCTGATTTTATATCCGTTTTTATAGAAAAATCTGGAGGAAGTTAAAGAAAAAATTTTTTAGTGAGTCATTTATAAGCCTTTTTTTTTAATAACAACATAAACTGACTTGGAGGGGGAGAAAAAAAATCAACTATCATTTTTTTTAAAGGGCTGCTATATTTTTAAAATTATGAATGTTATAGAGTTGTGTCATGCGGAACTGGGCCTTATAAAATTCTTTACATTGAAAGTTTTCAGTAACTTAAATTTTTAAAGTTTATGCTTAATTTATCAGCAGTGATAACTGGAGACAATGGATGAAAGAAATTAAAAAAATCTGCTCGTTTTCATAATAGCAAGAAGAAATATATTGTATATTTTGATCGAAGAAAGAATACTATAGAAGAATACTTAGGTGAGAACTGGCAGTGTCAAGTATTTGCACGATAGTTGGTGAATTGTTTTTTGTTAAAAAACAAAAATTGAATTTTATGAAAGTTGGTGACAACTTAAACCTGATTTGGTCCTTGGTGTAATGGAACAAAAATGGTTAAAAAAATCTTATGAATCTTAAAGTATTTACAGTCCGACACATTTTTGATATGCAAGGTTCTTTCTAAAGTTTTATTATAATTATTCTGACTAATTTCTTTTTTTTTTTTTTTTTAGTGTTCTAATTGTCTTGAATAATTTGCCATTACTAAGATTTTCTAGGTTCTATCTGCCTTGGAAATTTTATTTTTCTACTCTTTCTTGAATAGTCCAAATTTACTTTTAAAAAAATTATTTAAATTGATAATTTTTATATTTCATAAGTGATATGGTCATTCAGTCATGGTCTATCGAGAAAGACCAGATATTTTTAAAAATGAAGACGGACACAAAGTAAGGGTCCAGTTTAACAGTAAACTTGTAAATCGCTCATACACACACACAAAGAAAAAACTTTGAAGAGTTAATTTTCCAAATAAACTGAGGCATATAAAGAAAGACTATTATTACAAAAATAGGCAATTTAGTTTTTTAACCAAATAATTTAAGAGGTGAAACAAATTCGTGTTCGTATCTCACTAATTTAAAAAATAATAAAAAAATTATTGAGATATAAAAACAAAAACATGGAGTTTTGCACATTCGACATTTGAACCTTTTGCAATTTCTCCATTAGTGAAGAAGACTGAAGATAGGTCAATTAAATTTTCGGAATGGTTGATGACAGCATGGTGAATGCAATGTGGGGCCACTGGAATGTCAGCAACATTTGGTAATAATATTTATTTACAATAATCTGAATAATCGTTCTGGGTAAAATGTATATTTTTACACAAAAGATTTTCTCGGTGGATCATCACGAGAAAATTTCACTTTGAGGATATAGTGCCAAAAAAGACAGCCTTTAACAGTCAATGTTGTAGGTCGATCTCCAGACACTGACAGGATTAATTAGGCACTTTGTAAAAGATTGGTCCCATCTGGAATGTGATGACGTCACCAATAATAGTGCTTTCATCATAGACGAAGAGGTTTTGTTTACGACTGTCGTTACACGTCATTTCAGTAGATAGAAATAAAACGAATGAATTGAATTTGTTAAATACCTACTTTGAAATTAAATAAATAAAAAGCTTATCTTACGTTATGGTAAAAAAAATGAAGTTATTTCGGTATTTAAAAAATACAGAAAAAAGTCATCGTTTGCGCCTCGTATTTTTACTAAATTGCATACATGGCTCCAACTATTTTTCTCGTATAGGCAGAAATAAAATAGAGAAATGATGTTATTTCAGTATAAAATTAAAATCACTCTTTCAGACAAGTACCTTAATTGATTTGAACGGACGTCTCGCAAGTATCCATACCAAATTATTGTGTGCTTCGTTACAAAGTCAACACATCACAAACGGGAATTTCACAAGCCCAGAAGAAAGAAAAGATTATGAAATTTAAGTGGCAAATTCTGGTCCTGTAAAAATAAACCTGCCACGTAGTGAAATTGTAGGTCCCTTGTAAATTGAATAGCGTAATTTAATTTCTCCTTCACGTCCACAATTCAAGACAATTATTTTTTAAAAGTATGAATAAAATCCACTTCAGAAATGGCTTCGTGCATGATAGCAACGCATAAATTCGTTACGTCATTGACATTCCAAAAGGGACCCACACGTTGAACATGTTTCGATTATTTTCGTTATAAATTATTTTATGATTTTTTTAAAAATATAAATAAGTTTTATCTGTATCAACGATATGTTAATATTTAGTTCATAGTTGTCGGGCAGGAAACCACATGATCGTCTGCAAAGATGGAGGAGGTAGACCAAATCATAATCCACTCACTCCGTACTCTTCACTGGTAAACTTATTTATTAAGAACTGATTTTTATTCATTAAGTATTATATCGATATTTCTTAAAAGATCTATAAACTTGTCGTTTTTCTTTCTTTGTTTACGTTAGTAATGTTTACACATTAAAAGGTTAGTGTAAAAACATTGTGAAAGCAGAATAATCTCCTTCATAGTGGGTGGTGGTTTACCTTATTCATTCTTCATGTAATTATTAATTACACAGTGTGAACTTTACAATATTACACTCTATAGTAAAGTTCACACTAAATGTTATGAATATAATAAGTATTTGGAAAATTAAATTTCATAGTTGGTTTTATTATACTTGTTTCTTTTAACGAGTTTGTATCTGGCAAAAAAGTATTATTTTGTGTTCTCTCTTGTCTTGCATGAATGACTGATGATAAAAAATATAAGCTTTATCACAAATAAAAACTTAAAATTAATTCATTTTCAGAAATATTTAATTCATCTTCATGTCTTCTTTTTTTTATTAATTTTGAGAATTAAATGCCGGTTCTGACAATAAAACAAAACTTGTCGAGACGCACCTAATTTTTTTGCTTTCAAAAGAAAGCACAACAATAAAAAAAATGTTTTCATTGTAAAAAAAAAAACCAAAAAAAAACCGTTTAATATTTATTTAGTAATGATTTTTCTGTCCCTCCAAAATCAAAATCGGGCACATTTTCGACGTGTGACAACCGCCCCCCTCCAAACCAAAACCACCTATTTTTTTAAAAAAAATTACCAAAAATCTGGGATTTGCCGGATTTTCATTGAGATTATCCAGCATTTAAAATGAATGAACTTTATATTGAATAATTTTTTTTTTTAAGTTTTACTGGAAGTATTTTTTCGTAGCTAATAACAATAAATTTTGGATGTTCCTCTATTGCATTTTTTTTTTTATAAAGCAAAATCACCTTAGGTGTTTAGTATTGTTTATTAAAAAAATTTAATATCGATTGTGAACACATCGAAAATTCGAGAAAAGTTCAACAGAATTAAAGAAAATTCTTGCAGGCTTGAATTATTTTTTGTGGAGAGTTGCTGATACCTAATTTTATTAAAAAAAATATATTGTATATTTCTTGTTTCCACGGGAAAATAAAAATGTGTTTTTAGTTTTTGTCTGAAAAATTGATATGCATTTTTAATTTTTACAGACGATTTTAATAAAAGTCTTTTAAAACTTTGTCGTTGCTGATAAAGTTGAAAGATATGTTTGAAAAACTGAAAATTTGCTTTTCATTTTTTTTTTTTTAGAATGTCCATGGAGGTAGCAATTATTATGCATTGACCACCTTTTTATAAGTTCTACCTCATTGTCATAATTGAATTATTGCCTTTTAAATATTTGAAAAAAAATCTCTACTTTTAGCATTTTTATTTGTTTCACTTGTTTAAAGATAATTTCATATTAGATAATTGAAATAATTGATGTTTTTTTTTTTTTCTAAAAACTAAATTCTTCTAGATATTTTATATTTGAAACTCTTAAAAACTAATAAAATACATTTTAGGATCACAAGAAAATTTTCTCCTCCCTAAATGAAATGTCATCTTTCAGAATATTAATTTCGTGTTTCTCCACAGCTTCCTTTTTTAATATCTGTAAACTAAAATTGTAAACTGCATTTTCGTGAGTGTTCTTGTGAAAGAAAATTTTGAATTCAGTTGTCTTTTTCCTAGACTAGTTGCTAACCAAAGCTATAGAAACCAGTTTATTCTGTTTTAGCCCATAGATAGGAGTAGTGGGAGCAAAGAAACAGTTTTGCTTTTCCTAACTGTCTCAGTCAGAATCTGAACTAAGAAGAGCTCATCAATTCCATTTAAAGAAAAATTGTAAAATTTAAAATATTAAAATTCAGGTTTTACTGATTTCTTAATTCTGTTTGAAAAGCATTTAAAAAATTTCTTATGTTGCATAAATACTTTTTTGTTTGTTTGAATTTGCCAAAAAATAATTTTGTGACCACCTTTTTTTTTTTTTAATAGGTGATATTAATAAAACTTAAAAATATTAGATTGGTTTTATGTTTGAAAATTTTAAAAAAATAATAAAGGATAACTTTTAAAAACAATTCTTTTCACTCTTTGACAAAAGGCTCCAATGATTTGACCTAAACCCTTTATTTCACATACATTCAAGATAGTGCCTGAAATAAAAGCAGACTCTCTCTTTTACACAATATAACATTTTTAATAACTTAATTCTACATATTCATATATCTCTTACTTTTGTGAACATTTGCTAAAAGCTTAAGTAAATTTTTTTACAGATTTACTTCACTAATTTAATAAATTTTGTGGAAGATGCATAGAAAAAATGTTATGAAATTTGGATTTCATTTACAGGATATTTTTTATTTTAACATAAACTACTTTTAAGTTATTATTTCTTAGAGTTGTGATAAAAATATGACCTGGTATTTTGTTATATGCCAAGTTGAACGCTGCAAAAATTTGGAAACTGATTCTTTGATGTTATAAAACTTAAAATTCCAAATCCAATTACAAGGCCTTCTCACCTGTGTTTGAAGAAGCCCTCCTTGGTTGACCATGTCTTCAGGGTGCAGCCATACTCAACATGTTTGGCTAATTGAAGTTTGGTAAGGTTATTTAACCCATAGTTGGAGGTTTTGAATTTAGAGTTGTCTGTCTGTTAGACAGGTTGCTACCCAAGGCTATAGAAATCAGTCTTGTAGCTGGGGGGAGAAGAGATCCATACCTTTCCCAAGGAGATTGTAACATAAGTGAATGTAATGAACTCTATAAGAATTCAAATTCGGCTCTCTGATTCCTCAAAATCAGTTTTTAATAATTTGCAAGGTTATAAACTAAAACATTTTCTCATGGTTTCATGTTCAAAATTACAGATTCTTTTGAAAAATGTTTATTTAATCTGGTAAGAAAAAAAATTATTTTTTTTTATGAAATATTTCTAAGCTATTAATAACTATTTGAGGTAGCTTTTTATAAAAATATTGTCAAAGTATTTAATTTTGTATTTAGAGTTCATGTTTCACCATGTGACCAAAATCATAATAACCATTCTACCCAATTCTATTAAATCATTTTTGCTTGTCTCATTTGGCCCCCCAAATCATATCTTGCATCATTTTTAAGATCAATATATTGTCGTTTGTTTATTTAGCCTTTTTATTAGATTATTAGAAAAATAGAATGCTCCCAATGCAAGTAAATATAAAAATTATATATTGATATTCTTCCCAGCAGCAGTTGTAGACATTTTTTTCATTTTTTTCTTTTTCTGTAATATTTTTAGTTGTATATTAAAAATAACTAAAATTCTCTCTCCCTCTTTCTAAATAAGCAACTACTTTGTATAGAAAGGGTAAAAGGAGTAGGAGAAACAGTGTGTGGAACTTGCCAAGTGAATGTGAAATATCACATGCACATTTCATGACTCCAGGTCATTTTCTTCTTGGTCAGGCCAAGAAATTTTCGGCATAACGTTACCTATCTATAATAGAGATAGAGAGATAATGTGGACATAGGAATGTATACTGCATTGACACTGTCAGTTTCAAACTTCAGTGTCATCTTCAGAGAAAGACTTAGTCTGAAGATTGCATTGAAACTGACAGTCACTATGTGGTGTTGATCCTTATATTCACACTTTCTATATCTATAAATGCTCTATCTCTGATATTAAGCAGTTTTCTCATATAAATATAACAAATTGTAAACTATATATTTTTTCCTTGTTACTATAAACGTTACTTTTTAGTGGATACATGTGTTTGAGTTGCTATGCGTGTTTTTTTAAGCAGTAAAATTAATAACAACTAGTATAGATTAAGAATTCCTACTAAAGTCCTCTAATAATATAATAACCAATCCTTCAGTATCTGTCTATAGTCCGAATAATGTAAATAGTGTATATAATAACCAGTTATTATTAATTTCACTGTTTAAGAAAATAAAAAGAAAAACAGGGTTAGCAACTTGAACACATTTATCCACTAAAGAAAAAATGTTCATAGTAATAAAAAGCGTCACAATAAAAAAATCATTTAAAAATCATGTGTGTGTGTGTGTGCGCGCATGTGTATTATTTATATATATGTATATATTTTCTTTTTCTTGTATTTAGTGAAATTGATGATGATGTTAAAAGCTTGAAGCAATTTTCTGCTGATTTGATTGTCCTTGCTGCTGCCAAGTGTCTGAAAGCAATCAATAATGATTTGGATGTTCCAAATAAATTACCTGCAGGCATGTCTGCAAGATATCGGATTGGAACAGCTCTTGCACATCACATCAAGGTTAGTCTTATTCATTATTTTATACTAAAATTATTAAATAATAAAGATCTTTAAAAATATTAGTATTATGCTAGTATTTTTAACAGTAAATGTTCATTTTATTTATTCAGTTACTAATTAAAATCCTCACATGAATTGAAATAGGATAAATTTGACAGTTTGATATAAGAAGATAAGAGGAAGTTAAAAAGGTCATTGATTGCAATGGTATAGAAGAAAAGAATTGAGAACAGTACCTGTTATTATGTGTTGTTCAGACGACATGCAATTTGCTTGTATTATATATATATATATATATATATATATATATATATATATATATATATATATATATATATATATATATATATATCTTTAACTGACTCAACTACGAAGAACTTTTGTTGATCAAGCAAGGCTGTTATATTTATTATTATTATTGTCATTATTATTAAGATGATAAACTGCCATCCCCACACCCAACACATACTCAAATAAAAATTCTTGTGCACCTTGTTACTTACTGAACCTTATCACATTTATATGCACATAGACACTCATGTACAATTCTTGTTTATTTTGCCATCACCATCATCATTATTACAGGTTGAGTAGCCTTTATCTGAAAGCCTCAAAAATCCTCAAGGTGCTGACATGATTTGCCAAAAATGGAAAATTTCAGAAAGCACTGGGAAAGTTCCTAGGTTATGTACAGCTGTTGTAAGTGATCTCATCTGCACTGGGTGGGTTTTCCCCAGCTCGACTATGTTAACTACACTGGCACCAGTTTTTTGTTAGCGATCGTCATGGCAACACTTTTGTTTGTGGATTAATTACCAGGTGTTTCGTGCTCAGTAAAGATATTATTCAAAATATCAAAGTCCTGCTTTATATATCTTTTGTAAGTAGTGATCATGTTTTTTGTACATGTACAGAAAGTACAAAACATTATTTTTATGTCAAATCTTATTTTTCCACTTAAAAATCCACATCATTACCTGTATCTGTATGTACACAATTTATTAATTTTTATATAAAACTACCTCCAGAGCATATTTTATTTATATAAAACTATCTTCCAGGTACATGTTATTGATATAAAAATACCTTCAGGGTATATGTATAAGCTGTGTTATGAAATGTAAAGGGATATTGTGTTTATACTTGGGTTCCATTCCCAAGCTTCCTCATTTTATAGATACTATATACAAATTAAATAGCTTGTATTCCAAAATCAAAAAAAATCTGAAAACTGAAGCACTTCCAGTACCAAAAATTTCAGATAAAAGAATCTCAACCTGTATTATTGTTCTCTTTTTCTTGATGTCATATTATCCTCCACATTTCAACAAAGTAGAAAACACTAAAACCTTTTTCTACACACACAAATTTAATCCTTGTATATTGAACCTTTTGGGATTGCTACTAAGGTCCAATAAAACTGAATCCCTTATATTTAACACTTTGTTGCCATATACTACTTATCACTGAACTGCGGCACTTCCAATTTTGAATAAAATCAAATGATCATCAATTTTTGGTGCAAAAATTACTATGTCTGATCATGTGATCATAATTAACCAATCAGATTGCATTTTAAACAGATAGCAATTGGAGCCACATTTTTTTCTGCATAAATCGGAAAGAATTCTCCAACTCCAGTTAGATGCAAAACTGATCATGGTACAGCCACACATCTCTCCATCTCAATTTAACTTTTGAAAATCTTAGAACTGTGAAACTGGTAATGTTACTCTAAAAAATTATTCTTAAAGATTCCCTTTAATTATATATATATATATGTGTGTGTATATATATATATATATATATATATATATTTTAAGACATTTTTTATGTTTATATGTTCTTTTTATAGATACAAATATTTAAGTAAATGCTCTGCTTATGATAAACAGTATTAACAACATTTACCAGCCTGAATGTCTGAGAAATTTTCATAGAAAATATGTCTTCTGACAGGAATCGAACCTGTATACTATATGGAATTGTCATATAGCCTTATGTTCTTTACCAATTGAGCCACAGAGGAGTGTTTCAGTTAGCAAGGTCAATTTTACTGTTTTTATACTACAATTCTCCATGATTTTCTCTCATACATTCATATCTACTCAATGTGTATCCAAATGTAAACAAATGACGTCACACATTATGAAATGGACAACCGAAACGCTCCTTTGTGGCTCAATTGGTAAAGCACGTCAGGCTATATGACGGTTCTATATAGGATACAGGTTCGATTCCTGTCAGAGGACGCATATTTTCTATGAAAATTTCTTGGATATTCAGGCCGATAAATGTCGTTAATACTGTTTATTATAAGCAGAGCATTTACTTAAATATTTGTATCTATAAAAAGAACATATAAACATAAAAAATGTCTTAGAATAATTGTTGGACTTCGTCCATTTCATAATATATATATATATATATATACATAAGCAACAATAAAGTCTTAAGGAAAATAGAAACAAAAAGGATGCTGATACTCCAGATCAGAAAGAAACAGTTGAAACTTTTGGGATGCATAATGAGGAAGGAGGGCTTGGAAAATTTGACACATATAGGATATATTGAAGAAAAAATGGACAGAGGCAGGCAGCAGGGTACCTACCTGACAACCTTATATGAATGGATGGCAAAATAGCTATTGGGAGGGATAATAAAAAGACAAACATTACTAAGAGCAGCACAAGATAGGAACTTGTGGGGAGTCATGATCACTCACATCCTGAAGGGACATAACATATAAAAGAAGAAAAAGTTGAAAACTAACTCTATCCAAAGGTGTTATTATGCTGCCTGTTGTAGTTTCCATGAAAATAAATAGGAGGCATTACTTTTGGAGTGTCTATTATATATTTTTTATGAGGTTGCAGTTTTTGAATAGTTCAATTTTTTTCTACTGCTTCTTGCACAAACAAAAGTGGTTATTAAAATGAAATTAAAATCAAAATGTGATATTTTTATCTCCCTTATATAGAAAGTAAACATACACCAGAGACTGTGCAAAAAGGAAAAAATGAATTCAATCTAAATTGTTTCTCTTGTATAATTTTTTTATTCATTTAAATAAGTCAGCTTTACCATTTTTTTACAAAATTAGATTAATACCATAGTTGAATTATTCAACCCCCCCCCTGCAAAAAAAATTCCGTTTATCTTTTTTGTTACATTAATATTTTATTCTAAGTATAAACAAACATCTTTGTTATTTTTTCTGTTTTTTTTGTCTTTTTAAAGATTACTTTTATTCATTTTTACAGGAAGTTGGTTACTCTGGAGAAATTGGATATCAAACATTTCTCTATTCCAATGAAAATGATATCCGAAAGATTTTTATGTTCCTCATTGAGAAAGTGCCTAAAGAATCTACTGAAACTAGAGATGAGCCTCTTAGTAAGTCTAAGATTTACATTTGTTCTAAAGAGAAAAAAAATGGTAAGCTATTCTTTTTCTTTTCTTTAGAAAAGAATAGCTTACCATTTTTATTTTTTTTAAAAATAATATTTTTGAAATGAAAAAGAGTTAAATATTGTTTTCTGTAGAAAATAAGAATATTTGTCTGTAAAAAGTAATGAATGGTAGGCTTAAAGTAAATATTTAAAAGCCATTAAAAGAATTTACAATATTATTCATTTTGTAGCATAAATATTCAATATATCATTGAACAATAATTTTATTCTTAATGATTATAGTAATGTTATCCTTTTGTTAAATTAATGCTTTGTGCTGTATTATTATTCTGATATTAATGTAACAAAATGTTGTTTATTGCATAAGACCTACTTTTCTACTGTAAGATTTCATATAAAAATCTGCTTGCATCCTATACAACAAAGGTATGAATAATCTACACCCTGGTTTCTTTATAATCTCACCTTTCCTGAAAGAATTACTACTTTCCCAAGCCAACATACACAACCACAAAAATGTTATAAAATCAAAAGAAAACCGTTAAACTGATTACCTCATGTTTTTCAAGGTGTACAGCACATACATCCATCTCAAACTATAATCTGATCACAATTTAAACAATATTCATTTATTAAAAAAAATATTTATTGAATATTACTCGCTTACTATTATCTTACCAGACTTACAATTATGGCACTTTGTTTTGACTGACCTTTCAACCACCTGATGAATATTCATGAATGTTCTCAAATTTAAAACCAATGAAATCCTTGCTCTTGTATATAAACACATGCAACAAAATAAATCCCTACATTTGGCTTGATAAATTCCCTCTGGTCTTTTTATTCATCTCACCCCTTTACAGATACACTCTATCTGAAAATAATATATATATATAGAGAGAGAGAGTGAGAGCAAACATAGTTAAATGAAATCTGTTAAAGTATATGCCTGGGCATGAGACATGTTTGGTGGGGATAGGTGGAATATTTTAATTTAAAAATTTTAAATTTCAGCATTTATTGTCATTGCATTATTATGAGTGACACTTGAAGTTTTCTATCTCCCCCTCCTACCCACATAATTTCATCAATGAAAACATTAGTCCAGTGAAGCCCTTCTAGAGGATAAATTGCATTACACAGAATTTTTCCATTTTGTCTCATTCAGTTGCCTAAAATTGTTCCGATATATAAAAATTTATATATATATATATATATATTCTGAGATATATATTTTTCTTTTATATATATATATATATATATATATATATATATATATATATATATATATATATATATATAGACCAGTTGCTGCAACACAAAATTTAAAAAAAAAAGATAAAAAAAAACTTGTTAAAGTATATGACCAAGGTTTTCTGTACTAAATGGATTCTCTTACATGGATAAGCAGAAACATCCGACTGTAACGAACATGCCAATATATAATTTAATAAGATTTATTTATGACAAGATGATACATGAAAACATTAATGCAAGGTAGTGTGTGGAAAGATGTTTGCTATACATTTCTGTGTGGAAAGATGTATGCATTATATATCTGATATGAAAAGTCGAAGCACACAGCTTTAGTTATTCACCAGAAATAAAATAGGATTTTCTCTTTTTCCCATTTTTCTTTCTTTTGTTTTATATTTCTCTTTTGTTCTTTTTACTTTCAATTTGGTTTGTTTTGCCCATGCAGTAATATCTTTTGCTATATTATTCTTTCTTCACTGTTATGAGTTTTGACCCCAGGAGTTGTTTGTTTACTCTCTTCACATATTCAGCAATGTAGAATTCATAATTTGAATAGGAGGATTCGGCACTGTATAAGTCATAGCATGTGTCCAATTGAGTGGGTCACATATGCCTGTCTTAGGTGATTATCATGCTTAGTAATTTACCCATGCATTTGATATATTCAGTAGTATAGTCTTTTGAATTAAATTGGAACTCATCCTCATTGCGCGATTTCCTTTGCTTGACAGTAACAAGAGATGTTACTTGCTTAAGATCCATGTTCCAAATAATTCCTTCTGTTTTTTTCCTGCTTAGTGTTTCGTACATGATTCTGCATGTGTCTAAGAAGCTATTTTTAGATATGACCTAATTGTTCTTGTAATCGGCAACTACTATGACAGATTGAAAGAGAGAGGGTGAGTGAATGTACTACATTATATAGAGGTGAAAAAAGAGATGGTTTGCTAAGTGTACAATGTGCGTGGTTAGGGGTATTGGCTGTGTAAGGATGTAATAATATATATATATATATATATATATATATACACACATGCACACACAAGCCATATGTAAGTATATTTAAACAGGTATTCAGGGATGAGTTTAGACTGTGGCACCACAGCAAAATGCTGCAATGTCTATATTTAATGCCAAGGTGCCCCTAAAAGAAACAAGCCACATTCACAGCAATTTTTACCTTCAACTTTTTTAAAATTAAGAATGAAAAATATTATGTTTTTCTTAAGGTGGTCATGGAGATTTTCCAAGAAAAAATTTGACTAGCGCCTTATGCAGATATATTTTTAAAGAAAAGAGGTAGATGAAAGGAATTTCAACAAATGTTACAAGTTTATTTTAAACTTGCAATATTTATATGTACTGGAAGCGAAATGAACTTTTTGGTATAAAGCATATGTCATAGAGTAATCCCAATACCAGGTTCTGTAGGCTTTCATGTGCAGGTGGTATAATGGATAATGGCTTAGAGTTGTTAATTAGAGAGCCGAGTTCCAGTTTCAGTTGGGTTCGTTATCTTCTTTTATGCACAAATACTCTTGGGAAAGTTATGAATCCACTTCTACTCTCCCCAGAATTAGTAAAAACTTGTATCAATGAATAATTATTATCACACCCCCAAATTACAATCTAAAAATATATTCTGGCTTTAAATAATCTGCAAATGGGTTGTTAAGCCACAGAAAATGAATGAATGAATCGATCAATTTGAAAATCTATGGCTGATATTTGGAATCACCAAGCTTTCACACTTAGCAACATTCATAAATTGCAGCTCTTGCATTTCATTGATTACTCTATGACATATGCTTTATACCAAAATGGCTTGAAATTTACATAAGAGCAAAGAACAGAATGTTTACTTTCTTTATATTTAGGTGGTATTTAAAAATGTCTGACATTTGTATGATTTTATTTTCACTTTCAAGGAAATATTTATTTTAAATCCTCATTGATGGAATAAATTTATTTTTTTATCAGTATTATATTTTACAGATTGTAGCGTTAAAATTTGTATTATGTTATAAATATGTTTATCGAAGGGAAGTTACTCGTATTTTTTTCCACAAACTAATTTATCTACCTTGCATTTCTTTTTTTTTTAAGTACGTTCATTTACTAATAGTGTCTTTGCTTTTTAGTTTTGTAGTCGCAGATTTACCTAAAAGTTAAGAAAAAAAAATAAAAAAGAATTATTATTTTGATAGGTGCATCGGTCGTGCTGCAACGTGCCATTGCGGTCAAGTTGGCTTCCCAGCTGAAGTCACCTTGGATACCTCCATATATACGACGAGCAAGTGCAATATGGAAAGGAAGTTCCCCGGAATTATATCATCAAGTAAGATTATTCATTTTAATTTTCCTGTCTGTACACAAAACGTCAACATTTCTATCAGATTATCTATTGGAATGCTAGTACATTCTCCAAGGGAGGGTTTTGATTCCAATCGGTTCCGAACCATAAACAGAGCCTCATCTGTATGAACTCTGGAGAAACAGGCTTACCATCCAAGCTTACCATCGGATTACTACAGAGCTCCCCAGCTTGTTGATTGACTATATCCACTAGGAATCTGCTCAGCAGGTGGCTATAGGTCTCAGTGGAATACCGACTTTGTGAATCTTGGAGAGATCATACATATGTAACAGCTTGGTGTAATATTGCATCAGCTGTGTATACTTATTCAATGTAAAGTAGTCCTTGTTCTTATTTAGGCACTGTGACAGCTTCCTCTCAGTTTCACATCCTTTTTCACTTTGCTATAGCCACCATTCATAAGTAGGCTTGCCAATTTCTCAGAGGATTCAAACTTGTCCACCACCACTGTAGTGTTGCCTTTGTCAGCTGGAAGTATGATACTTATCAATTTTCATCCATTGTTAGTTTAATTAGGTGTAAAAATTGTTTGAATCAATCTTTTGGTTCTCTGGTTGGATCTCATTTCAATCTTACCATATACACAGTATTATTTTTATTTGCATTATTTACTCTGACTATTTCCTCATCTTTGAGCACAATAGTCCAAGGGTAAAAGATGATAACTTCTCCCATAATTCAGATAGATAATTATTTTTGTTGGCTGAAAATCGGCCTTTGATGGAGTTAGTGGTGGTTCCTTTTACTTGCCCAACAGTTTGATGTTCCACATTGTTGTAAAATATCCATTTTTCATTGCTTGTCATAGTTTGTTTAAATGACTAAACATTTTCAGTATGTTTATTAACTAATTGCTCATGGAAATACAGTTCAGTAAGCTTTTTTTATTTATGCAGAAATCTCACATAAAACAATTTGATCATAACCAATCTGATGCTTAGTTTGGATATTTTATGTATTTTGGCATTTTCTCATATTCTGTAATGTTGTTTTCAAATAATGTCTTCATTTGATCACTGTAAACTTCACCTGGTCTACCTGTTCATGAAAACATCATCCATAAATAAACCACTTTTGACATGTTTGATCCTTCACAGTGCCTTCTCCAAATCTCATTTTATGTTTGAATCACATTTCTGCTTTTCTTAAAATAAAAAGCATAATCTGCTGATAATGTTGTTTATTTTCTTCCATCTTCAACGTTGTTATACATTTGGAAGAAATACACCAATTTTGACAAAATCCTTTGAAAGAAAAAATGATAGAATAATTGTTGTTGGAATACAACAAAGTATTCTTTTTGAATAAAGCTAGATAAATTCCATTAAAAATAAAAAACTGCACTTTTTGGTCCACTTTTTTCTTATTTTAACTTTGCTATATTTGATCTTTTTTAGGGTGTGTCTGATGCTGTTGGCTTTCATGCTTATCCTTTGCAATGGCCTGTTGGCACAACCAATTTATCCAAGAAAATTCATAAAGGTGAGTTTGTATTTTAGTTTTGTTTGTGGCTTCTTAAATGCACAGAGTTTGCTATATCACTATTATCATAAAATTATAACCAATATAAAAGCAAATTTTGACTGAACTGTAGATATTTTTTGTTACATGTTCATAGAAGCAATATAAAATATAGATAAATTTGTATCTGTTGTAGAACTTCGTAATTATTACCAGAGTCTGCTGCCAATGGTGATCCAACAAACCCGACGGCCTGAAGATGTGCCTGCCTCTCTGCTTGAAGCTCATGCTGCTGATTTAACTGCCCAACAAGAATGGGAAAATGAACTTAGCAAAGCAGCACTTACATCTCGTGTTTCTGAACAGGTAAATTACTGAACTTGTTGATGGTCAAGTAATTTAGGATAATTGGGTGGCAAATCACTGGCAAAAGGAATGTTCAAATCATGATGGTCTATAATTTATATTTAAAAATAATCCTTGAGTGAGTTGTTCATGTTGATTGAATAAAACATGTACCCTATATACTTGAGAATAGATTGCACTTTTTTCACCAAAATTTCAATAAAAAAAATAGGGTGCGACCTATCCACTCAATGTAGAATCTGAAGTAGACTGTGGCGTATCAGGATTCCAGGCAAGTACCCTGGGCTCAAGCATAAGCGAGAGCAAGGGAGAAAATGAATTTTTCCCCACATGTCAATTTTACACAATCACCTCTTCCAACAGTACCGCACCACATATCAAATAAAAATGCTTGATCTGCATTGCTCATATTTACCATTTATTATTTGATTTATGATGAAAGATTATCATTTTCAAGTGATTTTAGGACTGAAATGATTACCAGTATCCAAATTTTTCATATAAACAGGACAGCCCTGCACTTGATAAGTAAATACCATGCAACCAATCACAATTTCACTTACAGTTATTCAGTGTGGAGTAGTCATTTACTGGTATACAAAAATTTGATTCACCCTGATTTTTATTGGTACCAGGAACTCCCCAGATTATAGTGCAACCTATCTGTGAGTCAACTACAAATACCCACTTTGACAACTCCAAACTAAGGGTGCAACCTATCTGCAAGTATATACGGTAACTTTTATTTATTAATGAAAGAAAAAGAAATAATGCTTTGTTAATGTTTATTTACTTTGCTATTTATTTCTTGGTCACTTGCAGGAATATCATCATAAGAAACAAGAAAAGATCCGAAAACGAGTGTTGGATCACATTCGTCAAGGAATAGAGCACAGTAATATTCAAGCAGAAACTCAAGGATCACAGGATCTAAAACAAATGCTCAATTCTATTTATGCTGTAGATGTTCCAAAAGTAAAAGGATCTCGATTCATCCATAATGAGAAATTACAATTTACAAAAGTAAGTCTTCTTGTCTTCTAATCTCTTTATTTTAATTCCATGTTGCCATTGACAAGATATTGCTTGAAAGTTGTTCCATTTCTTCCTGTACTTAATGTTTGCAAAATAAAATGAATATTGTGTTTATTTCAAGGTTGAAATTATTTTGTGTAAATAGTCTTTTTAGAAATATTGAGAAAAAAATAATAGTGGGAATCCTGTCTTTAGAATCTATGATGACATGTTATTATGCTTGAGGAATCTAGTCATTGTAAAGGGAAATATTGATCCATTGAAACTTGGATAAATGAAGAAGCTATAAAGGATTTTATGAACAGATGATCTTTTGTTTCTGCTTCCTTTTTACAGTGTTTATATCTTTTTTTTTTTTTATAAAATCTGTCTTTTTCCTGTTAACTTTCTCACAAATGATTAGAAAATGTGTGCTAATAATATAAAATGCTTTTGATAATAATGTAAAATGATTTTGATAATTTATGATCTTTGAATAATAATTATTTTTATTCAGGAGGAAGAGAAAATTGCTCAAATAACTGAGGCTACTGTATCTGGTTCAGCAGATACAGAGGAGGTAAGAGCTTATTCCAAAAACAAAACCTCAGTTTATTCACTATTATCTTTGTTCTACATGTCTGTCCAACATGTCTTCCTCTGATACAACTCATTCAATAACTGTTCATGCCTATTATTCTTTGTGTAAATCTACAGTTTCTCTTGTGATTAAATAAAAGATAATACTTTGAATAACTTGTAAATGCTCCAAATGCTAAGCTATGCAAGATGTGTTACTTTGATTTTAAATATGTGAATGGAGTTTATAATATTCTTAAAAAATATTTATGCTTCATAAAACTTGTACAGAAATGTAAAGAATAATAACATAATTTTTGTTTGATAAAATGAATGATTAACTTTTGGGATAAATATTTGGAGGTTGGACTTTTTCATTTGTAAAAAAAAATTACTTTCTTTTTATAATTTATACTAACTTCATAAAATTAGAAATATCAGAAAACATAATATTGTATGTGTTTTTGATTTAAAAGGTTTTTTCTGTCTGCCTGCCTGCCTTGTAAGAACTTGCTGATTTTTTTTCAGGAACAACGAGTGAAACGTGAGGGTGAAATACAAGTTTTACAGGATGAAATAAATGATTATTTAACCAAAATAGATGAGATTGATACAGAAATGAAGAAGTTGGTAGGTTCAATTCAGCAGATGCAGGAAGAAACAGAAGTGAATAAACGTGAGAATCTGGAGAAAGAGGAGAAATACATTGTTAAAAAAAGAACACTTGACTTATTACCAGATGCTGATAACAACATTGTCAAACTTCAGGTTAGTTAATAATGGTGGAAACTCTTGTTCAATGTTTTAATGCATGAAAATATCTAAATATTTGAAACAGGAAATAAACTGTGAAAAAAATTAATGAAACTAATTAGTGGCGTAGATGATGGGGAGGGGTCGGTCAGCCCTGCTGTAAGTTTTCAGAAAAGAAAAAACAATAGCATAATTTCAATAATTTTTGCAAAAAAAGCATTGATAAGGAAGAAGATAGGGTTCAAATGAAGCCAATTTGTCTTTGATATAAAAATGGCTCAAAGCCAGCCAGCAAGCAATAAAAAAAAATTCTCCAAAACTTGCTGTCAGCTGGTGGGGATAAATCCCACTTACAAGAAATGAGCAAAAGGTGTGAAAAACATTTGAACATTTTTAAAGGTCTTGGTGTTGGGTTGGATTAAGTGAATTTAGTGAATTCATAGTTTTTTTTATACGCCTATGTGAGAAATCCAGACTTTGGTGTCACTTTTTTATTTTTTTTTTTCATGTCTGTGAACTGTTAATGAAAAAATTAACTAAATAAGTGAACCAATTGTTTTTATCCTATCATATTCCTAGTATGAATATAAAATCGTTACTTTTCATAAATTATAAAATTGATAGATAAATAAATTGAAATAATTCCAATGCTTTAAGGATATCACATGCATTCCAATATTTTCTGGTTATATCGAGCAGAAATTTAAAAAAAAATTGAAACTTAATATATTTTTTAAAGTTTTCACAATAGTAAAACAATGCAATGTTTTATTTTTTTGTTTAGATGAAGTTTTATTAAGTAAAATAGACTAAGAATATAACATTTATTTCAGTTTTTAAAAGTGAAATTAATTTTATTGGATTTTTCATTCTTAGTCTACTACTTTGCTAATAACTTCAACTACACAAAACAAAATAATTTAAAAATATTTTTTACATTGTTAAAGAAAAACGAACTGTGTTTCTGTTAACGTGGCATTTAATTTATGACTCCTTAATTGAAATAAATATTAAAAAACTGATAAATTATAAATTAAAAGTACAATGTATATTTTTGTTTTTTGTTTTTCATTTTAAATAAAAGAGTATATAAAAACAAGTTATCTTTCTTTTAATATTGTAAAAAGTTTTAAAAGTTTTCCCGATTTAGAAAAAAAGAAGTAACGTCTTCGTTTTTTTTTTACATATTCCCAGTTTTATTTTTTAAAAAAATAAATAAACACAATTGTTGTATTTTTATTTCATAATTTATCAGTGAGGAGTTATAAACACCACGTTAACAGAAACATGGAAAAAAAACTGGCATCATACGAGTATTAGATTCTGAGAAATGGATAAAAATATTAAAATTGATGGATGTACAAATAATTTCATCATTGACTCTGTGTGTGTATATATATATATATATATATATATATATATATATATATATATATATATATATATATATATATATATACTTTTTAAGGAATTAATGTGCATTGTAATATTGTATTTCTTCTGGAGAGGGCAGCAAAAAGCACTAGCTATGCCACTGAAACTAATTAAGGGTCAAAGATGGATTAGACATAATAATTAGAAGCCATAAAATGAGAATGCTCTGAGAAAATTTGAACCTGAAATAGACCAAATACAATTCATTAAGATTTAATAAAAGACTATATCTTTCCCCAACCTACCCAGTTTCCTCTATTGCAGTTTTGACAAGATTTAGGGTCTTTTAAAATTTTCAAAATTCCAATTAAAATACTGTCAAACCTCACAAATATTTCTATCTTACCAAGTTCAATGTTTGGAATAAATGAGATGCCATCTATTTTTTTTTTTTCTTTTTTTTTTTCCTTTTTTTTTTTTTTTTTTTTTTTTTTTTTAAGACAAAGAAAGGTCATGGATATTTTATTGAAAAAACATAAAATGAACAAATACCAGAAATGCTCCAATTTTCTTATATAAACAAGCTGATATTCAGGGTGATAGACAGGTACACATATAAAACCAGATGATAAAATAGACGATGTCCAGTTTTAATCCTTACTTCCCCTCAACTAAGATCTCTCCATTTATTATGAATTGCTACTAGAATAATTTTCCTGCTGAAAGACTGCCAACCAGGCTATATAGAAAGATTAATAATATTTATATTTATTCTTTATATATTTTAAATTCTTCAATTTATTATCATTAAACCCATTGTTAGATGTCAACAGAATTTCTTGGTTTATGCTTTGAAATTAGTTTTCAGCAAAGTGATTACCATGGTTGTGAGGATTTAACATCTGAAATCTGTGCAAAATCATAATGAACACTTGGTGAAATCTCTGTAGAATTGTTATCTCTCAGCTTGCTGATGTTAACATGCGATGACCATGAAGATCAGAAACACCATCAAGTGACAACACCAAGAATGTTATATTTTTGGTAGCACTGAGACAAGGAATAACAAATTGACAAAATGAAAACAAGCAGCTGGGAAAATTTTAGTTAAGATATATTCACTCTGCAATATCCATATTTTTTTATTTTTAGAATAACTATTTTTTGTAGATGATGTCTCTTTCACATGGTACTGTTAAAATAGCTGGTTTCAATTCATGTAACAACCATGTTAATATGTATTAATTTTTTTTCACAATTTGTTTTATGATTTATTAATTTCTATAATTATCTGGATTATACAAGGTGTCCATAAATTATCTGCTTCACAGAATATATTGGAAAAACCTAGGTGAACAAATGAAGTTTTATTTAAACACATCAGAACATTTCCACATGGTCTCCATTGGCTGCATCTAACATATGTAGACAATGTTCAGTTTTGGTTTTCTGCATGATACTTCCTGTTTCCAAGCATAAGTGTTATGGCTTTTTGGCGAAATTGTGGCTTTGAATTTATTTATTTATTTATTCAGTTCATTTCTTTCTCTTCTCTAAGAGAAAAAGGAAAATATCTTGTTGCTATACTTTATAGAAATGTTATTGACATCATTTAATCAGCTTCCAAAGAGAATTAACGCACAGCAGATTATAAAGGAGGACAAAACATTAACATTTAAATAACAATTTCTCAAAAAGAACTTTCATTTACATTTTCAGTCAGTTGTTGACAACAGTGCACAAAGACTTGTAAGTTTAGCAACTCAATGGGAAGATCACAGAGCCCCACTCATTAAAGAATACCGAGAACTTAAAGAATTCAACACCCTTCGAGAGGTAAGTTTAGAAAAAAATATTTACAAATTTTATCATTTACAGTTACTGTATAACTTTAAAAAAATAGCTTTGAAGGTTATTTTTCATGTAATATTTAGAAATAGTCACTTGCATATTTTCGACACAAATCCGTTTATAAATTCTTCTATTTCTTTAACACTTCTCCTGCTGTGGACATATGTATTATATTGTCTGCTGTTGACATGTATATGATTTCAAGATCTGGAAAATATCAGTCCCTAATTTGGAGTGGTAGTACTTACTCAGGTCCCAGCTATGGGCAAATAGTGAACCCCGCCAAACAAAAATCAACATTACATTTTTATAGTAAAATTACCAGCAATACATTTTATGAACTGCAAAATATATCTCTAAAAACACGAAAAGTATAAAATTATGTATACAATATCTGTAGTTGAAAGCATGAAATTATGTACAAAATATTTAGATTTCAGTTGATATGCCCACAAACAAAATCAATCAATCAAAATGAAAGAACTCTTTCATGACATTAATCCATATAATATCCTACAAGTTTTTCAAGAAAATCAAACTGTATTTCAAAATTATAACTTCAACAAAACTACAACATAAAACAGACATATTGCTGCCTCCAGTAATTATGCCCATACAAATATGCAGAGAAGCTGAGTATCATTTACCATGTATTCAATTGTGAAAACAGAATAACATATATCATATTTTATTACTTCAAAGCTCCCAAGAAAATTAAATTTCAGCATTAAATGATCCATAAGGAGTTGATGTGCCATTAAAAAAATCACTCGATTCCAAAAGATGTAATATCTATTTTACATTTTAATAACATAAGTGATATAGAATATTATATAGTATAATTATTATTGGTTTGTTTGTTAATATAGAATTGTTGTGTTAAGTAATGAGTGTTCATTGTTTGTTATTTTTCCTTTAGTCTGAAGCAGAAAAGAAGTTGGAGGAAATGAAAACATTCAGAGAGAAGATGAAAGAAATTGCAGCAGAGACGAGAGCAAAAGAAGAACTTCATAAACAATTGGTAAACACAAGGTTTCTTATTTTTCTTTGTGTTTTTAAGAATTTCATAAAATGTGTGTCTTAATGAAGAAATCAAATATTATTGTATTATTTTTGCATTTAATTTGTACTGATTTAAATTTAACTTTATTAACAAATCTAGTCTTCCTCCAGCAAACAGAAAACCAGTCTATAAAAGTGTAAAGAAACAAAATGAGTTCCAGGAATGTTTAAAATTATTGAACAAAAAACTTTGAATTTTAAAATATTTGTATTTTTTTTTTTTTAAATGCAAATATTTTAAAAACTGATAAGTATCTAAGAACTCCCAGAAATACATTTTCAAAAATGTACTTCAAGAGAGGAAATGACTCCTATAACATAAAATTTTCTTCTTTATTTAAAATGTTTTGTTTTTAGGTTACCAAGTATGAGAATATGACCAAAGATGTGAATCGATCTGCTTACACTCGGCGTATCATGGAAATTGTATCAAATATCAAGAAGCAGAATAATGAGATTGAGAAAGTAAGTTGCTGTTGTGTAATTATATAATTTTTAGTATATTTTTTAATCTCTGAAGAATGTTTGATTGTCTATGTACCTATATGTTTCTAATAAGTTAGCAAGTTTATAATTGATAAAATTTAATCATTTATTGTTAATGAAATGCAACACACATGCATTGTACATATTTGAATATTTTATGAAATTATATTTCATATTTTTAATAAAGTATATAATATGAATGTTCGGATAGATGAGACAAATTTCTTACAGTTTCTGGGTTATTTATATTCTGCATTATGGTGTGTGCAATCTACTCTTATTAAATTTTTTTTTTTTTCTTTCTTTTTAAATAGTTGTATTGTGTCTCTATTATTTTTCACTTCTATTTCCTGGTTGGTAATAATTTCTGTTAAATTTCACAGGTTCTCACTGATACCAAAGCCTTACAGAAAGAAATTAACTCCCTAACTGGAAAGTTGGACAGAACATTTACTGTGACTGATGAACTTGTATTTAAAGTAAGTTCATTTGCCCAAAGTTGTAGAAGTTAGTCTGATCATTGCAGGAATTGTAAGAGTAAACAGAGCTCAGGACAATAGTAAAAGTACTAAGCTTTATTCAAGTAAACTAAACTCAGCTACAAAAGGAAAATAGGAGTTACAAGTTAAATAGCCAACTGCAGCAAGTCCATTACTTGTACATAGTGAACATAGGATACTACTACCACAATCAATATATTTTTTACTTAAAATTTTGCTTAAGATTTTTAACAAGCATTTCAATACATTCAAGGGCTAAAAAGTATTTAGTTTGGTTTGGTTGATTTTGTTTAGTAGCACATCAATACATCTATGAGTCATTTAATGTCAAAATCTATATATTCTGATTGCAATTTTTTTTCTTGAAATAATAATGGTTTTATTGATATATGTCTCACTAATTAACCCATGGCTGGGAGGAGAAGAGGTGAATTCATTCCTCTCCCAAGGGTATTTATGTGTAAGTGAATATAATGAATACTGTGGAAATAGGAACTCTGCTCTCCAATTAACAATTCCAAGCTGTTATCCATTACACCACCTGAACATCCAAGCTTACAGCAGTTGGTATTTCCTAGTGGTTACCAATCTAAGTACTGACCAGGTTCGATGTTGCTTAACTTTGATGATTGTACAGGAACCAGTGTAAAAGGTATTTTGGATTTCATTGTTTCCAAATTGTGTATTAAAAATGTTTGCTGTCATATGAATAGTATTCAGTTTCCATTTCTTTGAAATTTTAATAAAAAAAAGTCTACTGGATATTTTCATTATATTTTAGCCTTCATTTTCTAATTGTTATGTCTTGTTTTTAGGATGCCAAAAAAGACGAATCTGTACGTAAATCCTATAAACATTTGGCAGCTCTACATGAGGTGAGTTAACACTTGGAATCAGCTACCTGTAACTTTATTATCGGTACCTCCACTTTTTCACTGAAAAACAGCATAATAAAAACAAAGTTTTATTGTCAAAATGTTTGTTATTATTAAGAGGCAAAAACAGTATTTTTAAAAATTATTTTAAAAATTTTTTACTCCTTTCTAACACTTTTGAATTTTTTTTTGCATCATAGTTGACATAATAATTATGATTAGTGTTTTTGTGCTTTTTTTCTGGTGAAAAACACATTGATTTGGAAATTCTTGCAAAAATCAAATAATTGTTGGATTTTATTGAAAATATAATGGACTAATTCACAAATGAATGAAATTATTTTTGAATTTTTTTTCTTCTAGAAAATCTTGTTAAAAAAATATTTTTTTTTTTTTACATATGTTATCCCCCACTCCACCCACTTAATTTCATGAAGTTTTGAGAAATAAAATTTCATTCTCAAAATTTGTTTTATTAGTTAAAAGCAGGACTCCTTGGAGAATGTAAATCATCAATTTGTTTTTGTAAAACAGTTCACCTGAACTGAAAATCTGCTTTGAATTGCAAAATAAAAAATGCAATAAAACTATGACATTATTTAATTAGAAAAGCTTTTAACAGCTTTGTCTTAAGAAAAAAATTTTTTTTGATGAATAATGAAATTTTACAAGAATTGTTTTCATTTTTAAAAATTTTAATTATAATAATTTACAATATTATAAATTATTTAAAATTATGCATTACTTCAATCCGTTTAAGTGATATTGTTATTAAGTGAAAACTATATTTATGAATCAAAAATTGAAAAGCTCATTAAAAGTTGCTTGCACCCAATATTTAAAAAATTTTTAAATATTTTTATGTTTATGTAACATGCCTCTGTTTGAAAGTATGGTGACCATACACAACATAATCAGAAAATAAGAGTGATGACTATAGTAAATTTAAATTCAACATTCCTAAAGTTAGATTACAGAGAACATTTTCCAACATTTTTAAGATTCCTGAGTACTTAAAAATTATATAAAAAAAGCATTCACCCATCATTTTCTTAAATTATGTTTTAACAGAAGGTCTACTTAGAACAATAATAAAAGTGTCAACATCTCATAAATTACTCTTCAAGTTATTTATGAGATGTTGACAAGCACTTAATTGCACTACTGTTTGTTTTAAAAATCTATTTCCCTGTTATTTTAAACTTAAAATAAATAATATTTGTTTCAAAACAGATTAATTATACTTTAAATCAGTTAATATTCCTTAGTATATTTTATTTTTGTAAGATTTTTAAAACCGAGAATTAACTTTTTGTTTAAAAATGTGTTAAAAATGGCTGAATTTAAACAATTTCTGAAAGCTAACAAAAATTTGAGATTCTAATCAATATAATTTCTATTTGAATACACCAGAGTATTTTGTTTACTGGAAATAGTAAATTTAATAATTTAGCTTTCGATTAAAGCTAAAAAGAAAGCTTTTTCATTTTTAAAACTTAATTTTAAATCAAGGTATCAAAACTGAGTGGGACTACCTATTTTATTACTCTTATCTATATGTTAATAATACACTTGTCACGCTTTATCAAGGGGAAAGCAGAAAGAACATAGTAAAACAGAAAAAGAGAGAGGAACGAAGAGTGATAAAAAGAGAGTGTGACAGAAAGGGATTAGAGGGTTTCAACTTAAGATAAATGTAACTTGTAGTGAGGTGTTAAATCATGTTTCGTGAAACTTTAGAAATTAAAATCTTTTATTTTAATTTATTTTTATTTTTTTTAATCTTCGTAAATTTGTTACAGTCTGAGGGAAGTAACTCTGTAAATGCCATCTTCGGGGAATGAGTTGATTATTTAAACAGAAGTTAAACAAAATAATTAGATAAATAGAAAATAATAGAAAATTTTGAGCTGTACATGTTAAAAAAAGACTAAGTGAAGATATTTATAAATTAAAATATATGCAATTAAAAAAGATAAGAAAAACACACCAATATCTTAAAGTTTCCAATTTTAAATATGACATCCTTTATTTATTTTTTAAATAAACATTGGCAAAATTAATGAATGAATTATGAATAAAGCATGTTTTTTTTGTTTGTTTTTAAATTATCTATATATTAATACACTTGTACCTATGTATGAAGATACTGAAAGAGAAAGAGAGAGGGGCATATTGCAAAACAGAGAGGGACGTAGAGAGACAAAAAGAGATAAGAATTAAAGTGTCATCTTTGTAGTTAAATTAAATCAATGTTTAACTTGTTTAAAACAAGTTAAAACATGTTTCATGACCTAACAATCTGTTGAAGACAAATTTGCCATTGAACTGGACTGGCCTTTTGAAATTAAAATCTTTCTTTTAATAATTATAATTTTTTGTAATATAATAAGTTGTTGTAATATAATAAGATGTTCTTCTAATCAAAAGCTCAGACTGTGTTGAGCATCTGAGAAGGAAATAGAAAGAGACAGGGAAGTCAAGATTAAGACAGAGAGGGATTGGAGTGAGGTGTCAATTTAGATAAAGGCATTTGTTTGTAATGAGGCTTAAATCCTGTTTTGTGTCCTAACAATCTGTTGAAAACATTTCAATATTTTTAAGAGAGACTGTCACTCTCTGGGAATGGTCATAAATTGAAAAGTGCAGAGTGCAACAGTAAAAATATTATTAGCAAACCTGTGTAATTTACATTGGTCTCTGCTAGTTATTATTATTGTAATGTTTTAAGAAACTTATCATCTTTGATTTATCTATTTTCCTCTGCTTTGATTAATGAACAAATCCTTACAAATCTTGTCATCCCTGTATATTAAAACATAGAATTCTGTCTCTCCAATTATAGCAATATTTGTTTATCATGTTTTGTTTTCTTTCAGAATTGTGAAGCATTAATTACCACCATTCATGATACTGGTGTGATTATGAGAGAAATTAGAGTTTTAGAAGATCAGGTGAATAACTGCCAAATTTTCAAATGTTTTAATGCTTATTTACATGTGGACTAATGCCTTCATCTTTGTTGTTATTACAATGTTTTAAAGCCTTAAATAAATCTTTGGTTTCACAGACATTAAGTATTTCAGTTAATGTGCATTTCTTTTGCTTTCATTTTAGATTTAAATGATGCATAAGGAAAGATAATTATTTTGTTGTGTGTTTGAGTTAATTTTTTATATAATTATTATACATGTCTATGTATTTGTATTGAAGCATTTTACACCTGAGCAAAATGTAGGATACTTGTTCAGTACTGTCTTGTTATTGCAAACTAATGTACATTTTATAAACAAATATTGACATAGATAATCATTCTGTAAAGTCTTCTATTTTAAATAGGATTATTAATATTATTTCTCATAGAATGGAAGCATTTATATCAGAATTTGGTGGATATTCATGTAGTTTAATAGACAAAGCTCTGTAGTATATAAACTGATAGCTTCTTATTATATGTCAATTTGTACATTGCCTTTTTTAAATCCATATTAATATTCATTTGTAAGAAAAATCTTGATCAGCTCAAATCGGCCAACGTAAGAGAAAAGTATATAGCAGACATCTTGATTAGCTCAAATGTGATGAAAATTGGCAAATTCTTAATGCATTTTGTATTACTTGATTGCATTTATTATTGTAAACAAAGCTCAATTAAAATGTCTTAGGCTGCTTTTTGTAACTTTCAAAATCTTTACCACTATTAAAATATAAATTATAATTGTTACATTATAATAGTTTCCTTATATTAAATTTGATAAAGAAACACTAAAACTTATATTATCTGTTAAATCTCTTGTTGCCCTCAGTAACAGTTTTAATTCAGGGATTCTTGATGAATAAACAAAAACTAGATGATAATTGACTAAAAGTAATTATAAGAAGCAAAATAGACAACAAACAGGTAATAAACTAAGGTGTATCTATATGAGGTTATTTTAGGAATCTAACTCTTTTTGCTATTGTGGTGGTAAATTTACTGGATGGTATTACATTTCTTAACAATGAGTTTTTGTCTTTCTAGATTGAGAATGAAAGTAAGAAAAAGATCCAGACAAACTTGGAGAAGATCACCAATGACTTACAACAAATGAAGAAGGAAAATGCTGTCCTGATGAACAAGTTGAAAAAGTGATGACCATTGGAATGTTTTTGATTAAATTACTAGTGAAAAAAACTGCTTGGTAAGTAAAAGGTTTTTGATAAGCTACTTTTCTTTCAATTTCACTGTTTAGTTTTCTTCCTATTTGTTGTGATAAATTTCACTCTTAGTTTTAATGTTTCTTTATAAATTGTTATCCATCTATTTTAATGTAACTTTTTCTTTTTTTTTTGTAATTTTTGTTTCCCATGTTCTGTAAGTGAATCTTCTTTTACGCAAATAATTACAACTTTTGCTTTTTCATTGATACTTTTGTGGCTGGATAGACAAATAGTAGATATTGAATCATGACTGCAATTTTTTTATATGAAAACGCTGAAATTTTTCCACCGGAGACAAATGGAAACAGTTGAATATTATGGTAATTGACAAAATGGTTGTGCAAAAAGCAATTGTTTTTACCAGTTAAAAAAAAATTTCCATGAACAAAAATGAGAATTTAAGCAAAAATAATTTTTTTTTTTTTTTTTTTTTTAAGTTCTGCGAATAGATGATGTAACGAGGGATTGGTCTTATCAAAAGTAGAAAAACTGCTAAGAGCCACACGAGATCATGGCACTCCATAACTTCCTATGTCCTGAAGAGACGCAATACATAGAAGAATTACTATAAAGGGAGGCAACTTTGCTAACACTAATTTAAGCTAGTTAATATATTATTTGAATTAATATACATTTTTTAAAAGTGGATAAAATGTTTCAGTGTGTAAAAAGAAAAAAAAATTGAATGAAGACTGCAAAAATATATCTTTTTAGTTTAATTAACATATTTGATGGCATATATAAGACTCTTTTTTTTCTCTCAAAATATTAGGATTTCATAAATTTGTAATAAATGCACACATATATGCATCCACAAAAACAATCATTTTCAACTGAGCCAAATGAGAAAACCAGTTGAAGTTCCAGAAGAAATTTTGATATACAGTTGAACAATCTGTTCTTGATAGTCTTTGTTGGAATGAATGGGGAAAAATCTTATATGCCATAAAATATGGTAGTTGGCTGCTAATTAAAATGAAGTATTTGGAATTTTGTGTTGTCTGTGGTAAGAATACTGTTGGGTGTTTTGTTCAAGAGTAAATTTTCTTTTTGTAACTTTATTTTTTTGAAGAAATTCTGAATCTGCAAGATCCAATCAATAGTATATGATGGATTTGTGTATATGAGGTTTATGAATTATAATCCATAAAAATTAGTTATACAGCTGAAGAGTTAGTTTGAAAATTATCCTCTTTGGTGAATGGGAAATTGGAAATGTCTTTCTGGATAGAAAGGGTTGAAATTTGTACATGATTCTTGGTAGCTGGAGATACATTTTTAGATAATGCAGAGAATTTCAGTTTCCTGCACTTAGAAATAGTAAAATGCTTTGGTATTTAAAAAAAAAAAAAGAAAATGTTTATGACGGTTTATATAATTATTAAATGAAAATTATAATTTGATTTATAAAAATTTTTTGCTTATTTTCAGTGTATTGCAAAAGACCAAATCTGCTGAGGACTTTGACTATTTTATGAACAATGGAAAATATTTCAAGAGGATCATGTATCATCATCATCATTAAGTGATAATTAATAACAAAGTCTATGAAATGGAGGACCAAATATTTTCTATAGTGGAATTTTTGAATCACTCAACTGATTGTATTGTCAGAAGTCAAACATTCAGAAATTTTACAAACACACACAAAAAAAAACTGGATAAGTTTTGATTAAAGAATAAATATGTTGTATACTATTTTTTTTTTTTTTTTTTTTGTATTGTTTTAAGGAAATATATTAGAAATTTGAGTGAATTTATTTCAGTAGAACTTAAAATTATCTTTACTCTCTGGAGAATTCCACACTTGAGAAATATGTAAATACAATATCTGTGATCTTATAATTAAATATTTTGTTTATTATCTTTAAGATTAATAAAAAAAGCCTAAATTCAACTGTGAAAAGATAGTAATATTGTATGTTATAGCTTCATTGAAATGTAATAATCTGAAGGCTCAATGTGAATACACTAACTTTCAGAGATATAGGAAAATCCAGTTGCCTATTTGTTGTCTAGTCTACTTCATAGTCGATTGTTAGTAAACAAAGAATGTTCTATTCTTGAATCAGATACACTTTTCTGTGTGCCTTATTGACTTTTCCAATGGCTGATATCAGAAAATTGTTCTTAGGATGTTTATTGATATTGAAAAACAAAATGAAACCATTAAATTGTTATGGGATCATTGTCATTTGACTAAAACAAGTTTCACTGAATTGTTGTTGTTCTCTTCTATTTATGAAGCAAAATTAATTCCCAGAAAACAATATTGCATTTTTTGAAAATCATTTTTTTTTTTTTTTTTTTTTTTTTTTTGCATTCAAATAACATCACTTGATAAGACACCAGAAGTGTTGAAACAAAATGGCTATTTTTGTAGTGATTTTATAACATATTTATGTTATAATTTTCGAATAAATAATTTTATTTGTTCTACTCTGTATTGAGCACTCTTTTAAGAATAGTATTGGTTGGTTATTGGAATTTATTCTGTATACACCAATCCTGCGTGTATATATATATATATATATATATATATATATATATATATATATACAGAGAAATCTTAATTTTTGTGATTATTTTAAATAATTTGAATTCTTTAATGAAATATTTTCATTGTTAATTTGAAAATCTTTGACCAGATAATCTTATTGTTGCAAAAAGAAAAAAAATGGTTCTATCAAGGAAGAACATATTTTAAAATTCTTTTTACAATCTAAGGGAAATAACTCTAATACCCGTGTTAGGCAAGATCTCTATTGCATATATTACTAAAATCAGATTTTATAAGTAAATGACACAAGCAACTTTACTGTTGCTTACATTCTATCTTTACTAGTTTACACATGCCATAAAAAGTGGTGACATATATGAAACTGACCTCTTATAAGGTTGCCTGCCTATTACCTAGGTGGGTGACTGTTTGGGAATACCAGTTGCTGGAAGCTTGGATGTGCAGATGGTGTAATATATAACAGGTGGAAAGCAGAGAGCTGAGTTCCAATTCCAGTTGGATTTATAATTAATACCTTGGGAAAGGTATTAATACATCTCTTCTCCCTCCAGCTATGGGTTAAGTAGTAGGATTTGTATCAACAAATCATTATTATCTCAAAAAATTCTTACAGTCTAAAAAATATTTTTGGCTTTAAATAACCTGCAAATAAGCCATAAAAAAGAAATCAATCAGTCAATCTTATAAGGTTTCCACATATTGTTGTACTCTGTTTTTTCACAGAGTTGGTCTTTTCACTGTCAGCTTTGTAAGATCCTTGGATTACCATTATTATAATGGGACACTTCACACCATCCGGTGTTATCAGTATAAGGAAGATAACTTTAGTATAGCCAAAGCTTACAAATACACTGTCTTTATCTCTGAGATGAGGTATTATGATTATTTACATTATTTAAATTAATTGGACTGTTATCATCATTGCCATATTCACAACATTTTGGCTGTTGTACACTCTGGCCTTTCTCAAGGACACGTGGCCCGGTGGATAAAGATGTTGGTTAGATCCAGTGACTAGATCCAAAGAGTTGTGAGTTCAATACCAGGCCACAGCAGTGGTGAACCAAAACTTGGAGAGTTGTGTTAAAAAGAAATAGCTGAGACACCCAGAAGAGGCTTGGTATGTGGAACTAGAACAATCTACTCTGGTGGACGAAATAAAGGGTTTGGTTTGAAATTCCAATCAGCTGAAAAAGGCTGGAGCGTACAACGGCTGAAACATTGTGAATATGGCAATGAAGATGAGGATAACGGTCCATTTAATGTAAATAATGTAAGTAATATAAATACACCTAGCATGTGTGTGTGTGTATGAGTGTGTGTGTGTGTGTGCACATTTTGTTGGTGGATCTTGAAGTTATCTTGATGTTAGACATATAGTATGAGATCAAGCAGTTGCAGAGAGGTGCTCTCATGGAGTTGAGCATCAGACATTCTAATGGGAGGCAGGGAGGGTTCTCTGTGGTGGACAATAGAGAGTAGTTTTGTTTTTGAGGCATTAAAGTTAACCAGCCATTTCCTGACCTAGTCAACAACCGATTGGAGGTCCTTTTTGAGATCAACAGCCAGGTTAGTTTTGTCAACAATACTGGATTTGCTATTGAGGCAGGAGTAAATAGTAAATGAATTGTCAAGATTAAGGGAAATTAAATGAAATCCAAAATCTGATTTGTGATAATTGGTGTCTTTGGGATGATTCTAAATTTCTTTTATACCTTTCAAGATATAGAAATGAATTTGTTAGAAAGAAAAATTGAAAAAAAAATTGTAACTGATATGGCTTGTCTGTTAGCTTCAAAATTTTTTTAAATGAATATGTGCTGTTTATATATACAGTGTGTGGTAGAAATGACACCATTACTACTAATGTCTTACCATTATGTGGGAGGTATATCTGCTGCACCCCGTATATAGCCTAAGAAAGCTTGATAAAAATATCTTTGACGTTAGCATTAATGAAAAATATTTTGATGATTTACGATACCTTCCAAAACTAAATAAGAAAAATTAAATATTTTTTATTTTCTGAAGAACCAATAAATTGAAATATCGATTTCAACATATAAGTCGATCAAAGTAAAATTAGTTAATTCTAGTTCCTGAAAATTTCTAAGGGAAGTAACTCTTGTATATAAAAGTTTTTACTCAACGTTAATTTCATTATATTGATCGTTTTGTAATAGTAAAAAACATTTGTCATAAAATATATTTTTAGGATTTTAAAATAAATCGTAATATCCATAAATGAAATTTTATGACTTCTTTGAGTCTTTTGTGTGTTTGAATTTTCTCACTCAAAAATACAATGCATTTATTTGTAAGTCTCAAGTAGATATTCCCGGAGAAAAAGCAGAGAACTGTTTTTAAAAGTATGGAAGAGAAAATTTTGAATGTAAATGAAGTTGTGTGAGTGGGGGGGGCGTTAATTGTTATAGACAAGCGTATGGTTGCAAGAAAGAAATACGACAACAGTAGAAATAGATTTACGTGGTTTATTTCAACAGGAACGTGAGGGTTTGGGACAGCTATCTTGTGGTAAAGTTCATAAGCCGGCTTTCGGATATGGTCGATCTCTCATAGTAGTTCACATATGTTGACGGTGGTTGACGCTCCTCTGCTGCTGATCGCTCGGCCTGACCGTCAGGTCTGTTCGCTGGCCACCTGTTGACTGCCTGTTGAACTTCCGTGTGACCCCTTTTATAGCGTTTTTTTATGGCTTAACAGGCTCGAGAAACGAAGCGAGTATAATTAGGAGGGAAGCATTTTTATTGGACGAAAAATAGAGCACTTTAAATATTATTTTATTTTTCGACCGGAAACATTTGTAAAGAAAGATAATGGTCATTTTGTGACGGGGCTTTGTCCCGTTCACATCCGGTTTTCGCTCTTGAGCATTTGCCTGTAAATCAGCCGAGATATGTCTTATTTTATAACATAATTAAAACATTATCATTGTACATTATTCTTGATTTTTATGGTTGAAATCTACATTTCCGTATACAAATAAGTTTTAGTTTTTTTACTTTATCGATATCGAAAAAAAAAAAAGATTTTGCACTTTGACTCAAAGCGCAATCAAGAAAATTTGTAAATTAAAAAACTTTTTTTACTCCAGGCAAGGCTATAAAGCCACTAAGACGCTGGCGGGGTACGGAGAGAGAAAGAAGGTGACAAAACGTTAATGAGGAGAGAAAACGAACAATAAAAGAACAGGATTCACGGAAACAAATGATGACGGTTGACGTTGCATTTTTAAATTGTTGAAAGATCACAGTTGACAGGAAAACAAGAAGCTGGAAGAGAGTTTCACAGGCAACTGTTAAGATAGAACTTAGTTATATGTAGCAATTTGAGCAGCAAAATGATGCGACCTAGCTGCCAATCTAGTACAGGAAGTTGAAGTATCGAAGAGGAAAGCTCATCAAAACAATTATGAAAATATTTATAGAAAAGGAAGCTACGTTACGGCTGTGGAAGCCGAGATGCCAGATCAGGACCAATAATATTGCAGAGTTGTCGTTATTTTTTTTTTTTTTTCAAGAATCTCTAAATATATAACAGAAGCACCAGACTAGATGTGGCAACAATAATCGATGCACGGACGAATGGTAGAATTATAAAGGAGCAAAATAGAAAAATTGTGAAGCACAACACAGTGAATCAATTTTCCAAGCAGAAGATTTAGCAATTGATTCTATACAGTTTTTCCAATCAGTGGAAAACGTTAGACCGAGAAGGCACAATGAATTTTTTTTGTTGTTGTGGGTTAGCATAAGGCATGCAGGATGCAAAAAGAAAAAAAAAGGTTCTCTAAGATAATTAAAAGAGCAGTTTTGGAAGCCTATTTTTAACTTCTAAATGCAAACTAATTAGTACAAATGCCCATTCTTGTAATGACTATCATTAAACAAACTCGTAGTCACTCATCTTATAGTTTTTCAGTTTCGTGGTTTCGTGGTTTACAAAAGGAACTGAAGCTCAAACGGTTGAGTGGGGGCATAAAATTAAAATTTGAACTTCAATTTCTAAGTCCCGTTGACATTTCACTCACTGGAAAAATAAAGTTACATTTAGGATCTTATCTCAGTGAGTGTGTGATTTAGTCATTTAAAAGTATTTGATAAGCACGGGATAGGATAATGAATTTGTAAGAGTATCTTCCATCTCTTCACTCACATGTGTAATTTTAAACACACATACGCTGTAATTATGATACAGATACAAAAATAAGTTACAAATTAACAGGGCGTAATGGCGAGCAAACAAATCAAGGAGAACGTAAATATTGCTGACTGAGTTCAATGTGTCTCAGGTCGAGAAATATTTCTGTTATTGAGAAAAAAATAACCCAGTTTAATGATCATCTTACCTTAGTCTGGTACAAGATCAGCAGACGAGTTAAGATGATTGTTCCGCCAATTTTCTAAAATAGGAGGATGTGTTTGGAAAAACGGCATAAAAAATTCTAGCTGTTTTGAGCTTGAATACCGATCACTTGTGCAGGTAATGAATATTTAAAAATCTCTGTAATTAATATTTTTTCCGTTTAACTTAGTCAAGAACCAAGTCAAATTAGAAGAAATTGAGATATTGCGTCAAGTGGGGAGGGCTTTAGGCTCGTTGCCTGGATATTGAGTGGGTAGGAGAACGGCTTTTAAGTCAGAGGGGCTGTAAGTACGAATTTGTACACTAAATTCACATGACTTTCATGGGAGCAGGAGAAAATTATTTTCTGGTTGGGGACAATCTTCTAGACACCCTGGCGTCGGGCCTAGAGGGTTTACTTGTCTGATGTGAAAATCAACATTTGATATGCGATTTTGGTCTTCTTTAGTTGTATGATGTCTATGAAATTTAGTTTCTAAGACTCAAATTTTCTTCCATATTCTTAAAAAACAGTTCTCATATTTTTCATTCCTACCTATTCTAATTTACACAAAGGAGTTCTATCCGACACACAATGTATTGTTAAAATATTTTCTTTCTTTTACTTTATCTCTCTCTCTTTAATGTAAAACTACATGCTTGAGTGAGCACACCCAAACACTTAAAAATTAGGGTTCCATTTACCCACCGTGATTTAATTTCTCTGAAGTTCCTAAAAGTATCTTTTTATGTCAAGCAATTTTACCACCGAACGATAATAGAGAAATTTCAAGCGATACAAGAATGTGTAGTCTGAGAAAAAGCGAATAATCTGTCGGCTGAAGTGTTGTGATAACTAAAACAAAACGAAATATGATATGTTCGGAAAATATACCAAATAATGAAAACATGTCATCTGAATTTCTCAAAACAACAAAACTCCATTTTCTTCATGATTAAATTACGATAACACAATCCCTTTCTATCAAGTTATGGCCTGTGTAGCGGAAATATTGCCCATACTTAACAACTCATCGAAATCTGACACAATATCCTCCTATATAAATATTTGATATATTTTGTTTTAGTAGCAGTGACTGTGCTTCTTGCTAAATTTTTGTAACCGTCCAATGAGCTTTCTTTTTAACACCTGACAGTAACGTCAAAATATCCAGTGAAAAAGTTGAGACTTAAGGAAACTACAGTGCAACCCCTGTTTACGAATTTAATTCGTTACTGAGGGCCGTTCGTTAACCGAAGTGTTCGTAAACCGAAACTATTTTTCCAGTAGGAATCAATGTAGAGAAAAAAAAAAGTCACAGTACAATAAAATCGGAAATGAAAAGCACAGCACAACACACGAATGTATAAAACATGGCGGTCTTCACAGAAATGATTCCGTTCGGGTTAACTCGGTTCGGCAATGTTGTTCGAGAACCGAAAGTTTGTTCGATAAATGAGGCATTTTCATCTCGAATTTTCTGTTCGAAAACTGATTTGTTCGACATGTAAGGCGTTCGAGAACAGATGTTGCTCTGTATATAGTTTTCAGTCCGTGCCTGACGATGACCACGTGAACGAAACTTAGTTGTACTAAACAGTGAGAAATAAAATGTATATTTATTAGTAGTAGTATACATTTTATCTGTTATTTTACACTGTACACTGTTTTATTGTCACCAGCACTCACTGTGCGATTATGTATGTATATATATCACACTAGATAACACGGTCTTTCCAATAAACTGTAATTAAGGTCAGCTCAGCATAATTACAGGATAATCCGTATGAAATATATAGAAATGGACAAATATATATATATATATATATATATATATATATATATATACGCATACACACACATAATAAAAACACCAAATTCAAATGTCCAAGCAAAATGCAACATTTAAAATAAATTAAACAGCAAATATATAAAAAGACACACACACACAAATATATACAAATATCTCATATATACTTGGATCTATGTTTATAGCTAACTAAATTTTTGACGATCTTGGTGATAATGATTTTAGTATTGGGAATAATTAGTTTGTTCTCAAATTTTGTTGATAGCTTGTTGGAGAATAGGATAATGGATTTTGTATTTTTGTAGGTGCCTACTTTTTTTGAATTGGAGATTTTGTAAGCTCGTTTTTTAGTGTTGAGTATGAAATGATATGGATAGCGAAGAAATGTAAACGTTCTTCACTTTTCAGTGTATTTCTCTAGGTATTATGGGCTGCATATTCTAAGGGCTTTAAGCTTATGATAAGTTCTGATAAACAACAGGTTTATTTACAGAAAAGACATGACAAAGATTTTGTAGAATTCATGTTCACATAATGTCGGTGAATGTGTGTGTGGTGTAAATGGATAGTGGCTCGGAATGTGAAATCGGAGAGCTAAGTTCGAATTTCGGGTTCGCTACATTCACTTATGTGCAAATATCCTTTATAAAGGCATGAATTCATCTCCTCCTCCATCTATGGGCTATATAGTAGGACTCGTATCTAGAAAAAGGGTTGATAAGACATAAAAAAGAAAAATTATTCTAACAATCCCAAATATGATTCGGCTTTAAATAACCTAAAAAAAAAGGGTTGATAAGACATAAGAAACAGAAATATTCTGTTTCGTCGGTAGACTTTTATCAAGCATAAATCTCCCTGACCGCCTGGAATGTTTTATTGAGTCTTGTCTTTCTATCTTAATAGAGACCGTCGCAATGTTTTTTTTTGTTCTGTTTTTTTTTTTCCGCTCGCACATGTTGCACTGGTTAACTGATCGCCGGTGAATCACTTGATGTGTCCATCCCATCTGAGTTTATTTCGACGGTATTTAGCAATGACGTCGTTCATTCCGCATTTTATTTCCTCTTCTTTGTGGCTCAGATTTCGCTTGAGTACAACATCGTTGGAAAAACCGTGCTGTTGAAGAGGGCAGCACACTGTCGAAGTACGCTTTCAGAATATCTTTCAACCAGTTGAACGTTATATATATATATATATATATATATATATATATATATATATATATATATATATTTGTTGATAGATGTGAGTTTGTGACCCTGGGTTTCACGCTTTAGCGATCGTCAGACAAACTGATTAATGTTTAAAAAAATTTGGGTTTATGTAGATTGCGTGTATTGGTGTTATTGTGGAAGTGGTGGGGGAAATTTCGTCGTTTTGTCATTCATCGTACTAACGCAAACATCGATGTATGCAGACACATATGGTTCTTATGCAATATCATTTTCATTACGTCATGTCATATTAATTTCTTGTCTAAGCTACATGTAATCCCCCACCTACTCTAATCCTCAACTTCGACCATTTTCGACCGGAAGCCACGCCTTCTGATCACATGTACTTTGTTTTCAAATGGTTAATAATCTTCAGACCGATCGCTGAACATCTGGTGTGTAGCTCATCCAGGATGGTCTGTAGCTGCTCTGTGCTTTCTGGAATCAGCGCGATGTCGTTCGCGAATCGGAGGTGCGTAAGTAGCTGGCAATTGGTCCACACGCCGCAGCCCCCAGTCAATGTCTCTCATGACCATCTCGAGAGTCACCATGAAGAGCTTCAGAGACATGGTACCATCTTGTTCGATGTCCTTCTAGGGTGATGACAACAAGGCCATATTTGTGGTGCACCTGGCATTTGCCTCCCAGAAGGGTGTTCACGTACAACACTGCAACATGTTGCTTCTCGAGAGGTTTCACTGTCAACGTTCACCGTACTGTGAACTCCATAATCTTTTCAATTGCTGTATATTACATGCTTAGGGCTATATATCAATTTTTGAGTTGCCCTTCTTCATTACTGGTTGCCAACCCAGGTTAGAGAGCCTAGTCTACCTTGCTATTTTCTCCTATTTTGTTTTGCTGTGAGTGGGGACGAAGAGATAGGAATAATACTTTTCCCAAGGGTATTTCTACGAAACTAAATATAACAAACTGGACCTGAATTCGAACTTGGATTGCTGATTTCTTTTTCCGAATTGCTAACCGCTACACTACCCACGCATTGTTAATGTGACGTCATATATTTTATTAATTTTTCTTCGAAGTATGAGATACACGATTCAAAGGCTAAGCAAAAATGTGAGGTAAAAGAGGTTCTGGCGAGGTTCGAACTCGCGACCTTCTGCGTGTGAAGCAGACGTGATAACCACTACACCACAGAACCACCCAACGCATGAACTTTGGCTTTCAGTACAAGAATGAAAATCCCTCGTTTTTACAACTGGAGTAACTCTAATCGATACAACAGCTCGGCTTTCGGTCGCCTTCCCAAACATCATTCAACTACCGTTAATACTAATTTTTAACAGAACGGGTGGTGGTGAAAAAAAACCAAAAACAAAAAAAAACCGTTCATCCTTCAACACGAATGAACAAGAAAACCGTTCGCCGCGTTTGTTTTAATCAATCGCTTTTCTTTTCCTTTTTTTTATTTTATTTATCTAATCCTTTTAATAAAATACCTTTCAGAAGTAAGCGTTTTGGTAGCGACCGGGCGATGACGCACAACAATAACTAGAGAATGTTTCTTCATTTCCCCACTTATTTCTCTCATTGTCCTTTTTTTGTTCACTGGAGGACGCCGCTGTCTACCAGACAAATGCTAAGCAATGCCCACATGACAATATACCTCGTGCTCAGTGGGTCGGTCATAACGTGTGTGTATGAAACTCGAGTTTAGCTAAACAGAGGTTCAAGTGAGGCTCGCACTGATTATAGTTGTGACTGCCTGCTGGACTAAGTTTATAAACACTGCTTCACGGTGAGGTGACCTACTTTAGATTGGTTTGACACAAGGCTATAGTAATGAGTTATCCATTGATCTGTGACGAAAACAATTTGCAGTTTCGCTTTGGAGTATGGGCGATAATGGCTCTCCACAGCTCCATTCCTTTTATTACTTTCATAATCACTTCCTTTTTAAAGATCGTCTTTCTTTTTGTAATATTTGTCCATCCATTTGTTTGCTTAAAGTCGTCAAGTAGGTTTCACGTTGTCTACCTTTACTTTTCTTGCTTTGATTGTAGCTTGTAAGTTTTAAATTCTCTAAGCATTCCTTCCTCATTATGTGCCTGAGAAATTTCAGCTGCGTCTTTCTGATTGCTAGCAACAATTATTCTTTTTGTTCTCCTAAGAACATTCTAAATTGTCACATGCTCTGTCAATGGGGTTCTCAATATTTGTCAGCAGAACCACATTTTTGTTGTGTCAACTCTTTTCCTGATTTGTGAGGAAATAGTCTAGCTTTCATTGGACCGACATTATATCCTTTTTTTTTCACACATGAGATTGATGGAGAGGAATATCATCATTTAATGATCCCTTTTCTCGGGGAACTTCTTCGTGCCAGCTGCAAATAGGTGACAAGTATCGTTATTGTTACAGCACGCAGCAGTTTCTTGTCATCGACACCTAGACAGGAATTATGATGAAGACTTTACGATCAAGAAGGACCTTAAATTTCCACTCTGTGCATATGGTCAGTGCTCATGGCCACTGGAGGAAATCTGCGGTCTAAAGTCGAGATAGCTGACCCTGATAATCGACCTGAAAAGTACTTTCTCTAGTTTGTAGTCCCTTGTTAATTAAGGATAGCTAATATTCAGCAGTGGATAACAACATGTCTGCCATGGAGTTTTTTACAACCTTTGAGACATTAACGACAGTGATTTTATCTGATTTCTTTTTCTTTCGAACACAAAAATTGACATCTTTTTTCAATGGCCATAAATTCAGACAGATCAGCCAGCAATTTATTTTCCTTTACCAGGTGTGTGTACTTATTGGTCTCCTGTACAGATTCCATGACATTCATAATACATAGAGTTGGCAATTTACAAGCATTAGAAAGCGAGTCTTCACATGTCGTTTCCTTTGTCTATTCTGGTCTTGGCTGGTCTTTTTCTCATTTCTTGGTTTGTTTTGCGCTGTTTTCATTTTTGACATTTTTCTTTTTCTTCTTACTTTTTTCTTTTTACGTTTTTCTTTTTCTTCTTACTTTTTTCCTTTTTCCTTTTTCTTTTTACTTTTTCTTTTTACTTTTTCTTCTCCTTTCTGGGAGGCCGTTACTGATTTATCGTAGACTTTTTTAAAATAAGGAAAATACATATCCTACATTTAACGTAGCAGTAAGTGTCAATCAGGGTAAACACTTTTGTCTGTATATTGGTTCAATAAAATCTTTCACAATACTGTGAATAAAAAATTCGGGAAAAAAGAAAAAAAAAATGAAATTGACAGACTACTTGAAGATTGATAAACATCTAGTCAGATGCAAATGGCGAAAATAATGTTTAGGTCTAGAAGTAATTGTACGCACAAGTTTATTTCATTATCACACAGGAACGTTTTAGTGGTCACGTGACATTTGAAAAGGTTTGTCTTAACTTTTAATCTTTGTAATTCTTTAAGTTTTTCCTCTCAGATTATTACTATATTATATTTGTGGGTAAAACTTTGCAATTTTAGGTTTCCATACAATGTAAATTTCATTGTTTTGCATAGACTAGATGTACATTTTAACGTTTAAACTAGTTTTAATTGTCAAAGCCAACAGATTTCGTTCATATTACTTAGTGTAACTAACAAAATACTTGCTTATTTTGCGGAGCAACATCAGTAACAGTGAAAGTCATTATACTTTACACAAGTTATTCTTTACCCGGAAGATGATTATTTTGTTTAGCCTTAATGCTATCTCTACAAAAGGTGACAACCCAATGTGATATGAACACGCAAATCGCACTCTTTCTACAAATGGTGACGCCGACGTGATATGAACACGTAAATGTCATTCGCATCTCAAATGGTGACGCTGACGTGATATGAACACGTAAATGTCATTCGCACTTCAAATAGTGACGCCGACGTGATATGAACACGTAAATGTCATTCGCACCTCAAATGGTGACGCCGACGTGATATGGACACGCAAATGGCATTTTCTCTACAAATGGTGCCGACGACGTGATATGAACACTTAAATGTCATTTGCACCTCAAATGGCGACGCCGACGTGATACGAATCCGTAAATGCCATTCTCCCTACAAATGGTGACACTTACGTTATATGAACACGTAAATGCCATTCGCATCTCAAATTGTGACGCCGGCGTGATATGAACGCGCAAATGGCACTCTCTCTTCAAATGGTGACGCCGACGTGATATGAAGACGTAAATGTCATTCGCATCTCAAATGGTGACGCCGACGTGATATGAACACGTAAATAGCATTCACTCTTCAAATGGTGACGCCGACGTGATATGTGCACGTAAATGTCATTCGCACATCAGATGGTGACGCCGACGTGATATGAACACGTAAATACCATTCTGTCTACCAATGGTGACACTGACGTGATATGAACACGTAAATGTCATTCGCATCTCAAATGGTGACACCGACGTGATATGAGCACGTAAATGGCATTCACTCTACAAATGGTGACACCGACGTTACACGTAAATGGCATTCTCATTTCAAATGGTGACACCGACGTGATATGAACACGAAAATGGCATTCATTCTACAAATGGTGACGCCGGCGTGATATGAACATGCAAATCGAATTCTTTCTATAGTGGGAATGAGGCTAAGTTAGATGCTAAGTTCTAAATTATCATGATTCTGTGTGCGTGTTTTTTTTTTATCTGATCGCCTCAGATTGTTTCATCTATTATCTGATTGTAAACAGTTTGTTTTGATTTTCCTTCTGCGGTTTTTGCGGTTCGTTTATCCTTATTTTCTGGAATTAAACATTTTCCGCATAGACGACGAAGTTAAGTAAGAAAAACGACGGAGTTTTGCTTTGCGTTGGGCGATTTTTCACAGACGGACGCAGTCGATAAATGAAAACAGGAATCGTTAATATTAATAGCTTCATGAGTTAATTGTCTTATGAAACAGCCGGGGTAAATAGATTTCTCAAGTCTTGAAAAACGGAAGAAAAAGATACAAAAGCAAAAAAACAAAAGACAACAACGTCAAATGCATAAATTGCACCAAAGTAAAAATTATGGAAATAAATAAAGTCCAAGTCTTCTTTGAATTGAAAGGAAGAAAAATATAATTGTAAAAATATACATATTCAATCAATATTTATTCCCACCCCTTTCAGAGATATGTTTAGTTAGCTTTGCCGGGCGTAAGTTGATGAGAGTGCGACATCCAGTGAGGATCGAACTTTCATTCTCAGGCAACGCTGTTTTCTCTTCGCATAAGTGATCATTTTGTTTTGATTCGCGTTATTTTGATTGATCTTTGTTTGGTAATGTTAAATTTAGAATGATGCTAATCAATAGGCTGGGTGCTCATCGCCATCTCAAAAGAAAGTCCAAAAAGTAATTCGCTTTTGTGTAGTTTAGGCTGCTGTGAAGGAATGTCAGCAAAAAAAAAAAAAAAAAGAAAGAAAAGAAAAGCGTAATGGAGCAAATATTAGAAAAATAATTATAAGTAAATATGCAGTAATATAATAAAAAATAAAGGATACCGCATCTTGAACCCCTTGAGGCGTTTGTAAATGGAAAGATCACAAAGTAGTGTTGAAAATTGATAAAAAAATATGTAACAAAAACATGAATAACAAGGCTAATAAAAATATAATATAAAATGTGAAAAATGAAAATTCAACACATATAACCCGTAATGTACAAAATAGACTGCCAAAAATGTCCCAAGACATTGAAAATACTTTTAAACTCTTCAAAAAATCACAATTATTTCATATATAACGCCAAAATAAAGCTTATACACAGAATTTAAGAAAAATAATCTCGATAAAAACACTAGACATTTACATAAAAACTCAATGAAAAAGTACTATCAACTCAATGACGATCACAAATTAAAAGAATTTATCTAAACTTAGTATAAAATTTGTTACAACTACTAAAAAACAATAAGATATTTAATTGCTACAATACAAAATAATAACCTTAAAACTGAAGTAGGAATTTACAAAATAGACTGTAAAAAATGTCCCCCAAAATTTATAAGTGAAATATCTAGGAATTTAAATAAGATATGTACACAAAAAAAGGATTTTTACAAACAAAAACACTCAATGTATTAGGACAGGTTAATTTTTTCACTGTTGTTAAAAATCAACATTGCATTCAATGTGAAAGCTTAGGTTTGATGTAATAAGTAGTAACTCCAAAAATTAGATTCATAGCTTTTATCAATCTTCGGCCATTTAATTTTAAAGATCGTCTGAAAAAAATGTATAGAAATACTTAATTTCCGCAGGCTATTGCTTATAAACTGTCTTCAGAATTTTACAATTTCAAGAATAAATCCATAAAGTTGATATATTTTGTACTAGATAGATTGAATGGAAAATATATTCAAACCAAAATTGTTCTAATTATAAATCACCACAAGCAAAATATTATTTTTTTTTTACTATATTCGATAAGTGAAAAATTGTGGAAAAATTGTAAAAAAGATTACAAAAAAAAGTTACTCAATGAATAAGATTTGTTAGATCATTTGATACATCATAATTAATAAAATAAAAAAAATAGATAAAATTGTATATAACACCGTGATAATTTGGGGCACAAATTATAAAACAAAATGTTTTAAAATTTGCATTATTGAAAATCACAGTAAAACTACTGCATTGTATAACATATTACATCATAATATAGTTACATTGTTAAATATAATTTCCCTTTGAAGTAAATAAAGGTTTTATTTGATGGCACATTTCTTATTTAGTAAACATGTGTTTGTGCCATACATCATGTCCATACAAAATTTGTAAAGCCTTAGTCAATTATAAATTTTATAAGGCCGTGCTATAAGGCTTTCACTGATTCAGTCAGTGCGTGATACACACTTAGGCGATCATGTATCTTTCGATACATGACTGACGAGGCAGATTTTTTTCCCCGCAGTAGCCATCCAGGGCTATAGAACCCGGTCTGTCCTGCTATTTGCCCATAGCTGAGGGTATTAGCACGTAAGTGAATGTAATAGATTTCACTGGAATTCGAACTCGGCTCTCCGATTGCTCAATCCGAGCCGCTATCCATTACTCCACCGTGCCTCCTCACTGATTACTGAAATTCCAACGCTACGAATTTGAACTGAAACTTTATCTTTTAAACCTATTTCTTCAAAAAACTGTAACGATTTGGAAAAAATATTTTGTGTCATTATTTATCATGCCAACCCCCCAACTTTCAAATTGAGTTCCAAAATCGACCTGACCTAATGCATTAATCGTTCAGGGTAATAGGTATGGCCATAATTCTTAAAATTCAGTTTTAATATATAGAGAAAGTAATTTATTAAGGTGAAAATGTATTCAAAATGAACTAATATCTGAATCTTCCACAGTAAATTTAAGTACATGACCCTACAACATATCTCATTGCCTAAACGAAATTCGTCTTCGGCGGCTTTATCTCGTATTGAAGAATTTCATTTCCTCCTTGCTGATCGCTTCCTTTATGATGGTGTTGATGACTACATTCACCGCCAACATGCAGGTTCAGAACAAGAAGCTCTCACTTCCACCACCATCTGCCCCCCCCCCGTCATCCATTCCCTATTGCCGTTTAATTTTGCAAGAGTTGGTCGGAGGTGAAAGTAAATCAGAGTAGAAGAAAGTGCTGCTGGTGTAAATTTGTTTAGGGTGGACCTCAACTTACCGGGAAGTGATCCACACACATGATTTCATGTCATTTTTCTATAAAATGAGATATGCAGAATCCAGTTATGAAACTGCAGCGGCTGACTCTATTATAATTTCAAGTGGCGCCTTCTGTAGCATGTCCGGCAAGCGTAGCCCTCTTCATCCGCTAGTTCAACTGTTGAGATCTGTTGTAATCATCATCCGCTTGTTCCACCGTTTTAGGTCTTTGGAGTCGGTCGCGCTTAGTCTTGGTTTTTGTCTTCGATCAGGAGCTTAGAACTCCCAACGGTATCGCTCTCAGAGTCATTGGACCACGACAAAGAGGGACCATCAGAGGTAAACGAATCTACTGCTATTACAATGCGGATTAATTTATTATTAAACAATAGCAATAAAAATAAAGGCAAAAGCGATAGAAAGTTGAATGAGGTCGTCTTTCGAAAAAATGGAAGATGAAATTTCATCAATTTTTTTGAAAATTAATGGCGATAAGGATTTTAGACAAGTGATACAGTTTGGTTCAAGAAGACAAATTTAGACATCTGCTTAGTTTTAAGTTAAATAACATGAATTACGTAAACGCATAACATAAAAGGACAAATGGCAGCCGATATCCAAAACGACACCCAGCCTGTTGCTCACTAGGGAAAAATATGGCTTGTTAAGTTTAACGCCTCCAAAACTAAACTGCTCTCCATTAAGAAACTGAGAGACCCCTCTCTGCCTTCCATCAGCATGGCTGATGCTAACCCTCAGGAGAGTGACTTGTTGCGCCTTCTCGGGTTAACATTCTCAGCTGACATGAAGTGGAAAGACGATATTGAATCTATTGCTAGGTCAACTGCTAAAAAAGTTGGTTAACTGTGCCGGGCGGGACGATTTTTCTCTCCATTATCTATCATACATATCTTTCATGGTAATTGTTCGGATGAACTCTTCGGTATGGTACCTAGACATTACGAATTAAAGCGCAGCACTAAACTGGCCTCGAGATCTCATCAATTTACAGCTGAGCTGGCTAGGTGTGACCTTAAATGTTGTGCTAATAGTTTCTTTTCTCGCACTTTTCGCTTGTGGAACCCCGTTTCTGCTCCATGTTTTCAAACCAACTTTAATCTGCAAAAATTTAAATGCAATGTCAATCGCTATCTAATGTCCTCCTGATTACTCTTTTCTCTTACCGCTCTTTATTAATTTTTCTGTTTCTAATTCTTTCACACCCAGTAACCCTTTTTGTCTTAGTGGCTTTACTGACTTATATGGGGCGAAATGGATTTTAAAAATGTATCCCAATTAACAAATAAGGCAGAGAGAAACCAGTAACAGCATAAAAAATAGAAAATAATGGCAGTATTATGTTCTATACTGCGAAGAACGTTTGGTAATTTGTGATTAGTTAAACACCCGTATAGGGAATAATATTAACAAGGTATGCTTCAAAAGAACTTGCCGCAAACCCCAATAACTGTGAGAACATAGTTGGGTGTATATCATATAAAAGACGGTGGAGTAGTATGAAACACACACACACAGCCGAATATATCGTCCGTTATATCGCATATAAATTTTGAATTTACATTTTTCTAATGGCGCCCATCAGTTTCTTCTAATACTACGTATCTCCTCTACAGCCAGTCGTCAGTGACATGGCCTAAAATCATTAAAATATTGCTAAAACTTACTCAACCTTTCTTCGCGAAAATGCATAACTATGCCAACAGACCATTTAAGCCTAATAATGTGATTTGACCATGGAATAGTATGAAACACACACACACACACACACGAATATATCGTCCGTTATATCGTATATAAATTTTGAGTTTACCTTTTTATCTATGACGTTGTCTTCTTTCGTATTCGTTATTGTGAAGTAGTATGGTAATTTTCTAAGCGTAGTTTAGACGTGGCACAAGGCCGAAAGTATAGGGCACCCTGTGAGGATCGAACTCCCTACTCAGTTGTAATGGTTCTAGCGAGACAAGCTTGCTAACCATTATACCACGCCGAGGTGCCCTTTATTTTGAAGTGCTATGTATCTCTACCAAGGAGGTGTCTATGCCACCAAAAAGTTTTCAAGAAGACAATGTAGTACGAAAGCAAAATATATATCCAGTTGATAATTTATGAAATATTTATTCCACAAGTTAAGAATAAAATAATAAAAGTATGGCCGTGGCAAAAGGTACGATTTTCGACAACAGTCCGCGTCCAAAATATACGTTTCCGAAGACGGCTACTACTTACTGATCGGCTGTAGAGAAGCGCTTTTCGTTAGGGTCGATGATCCTACGTATCAGACGAAGGAAAAGAGAAAACAAGTATCTTATTGAAATCATGGATTTCTAAGGGCACCCGTCAGTTTCTTCTGATACTACGTATCTCCTCTACAGCCAGTCGTCAGTGCCATGGCCTAAAATCACTAAAATATTGCTAAAACTTACTCAATCTTTCTCCGCGAAAATGCATAACTATGCCAACAGACCATTTAAGCCTAATAATGTGTTTTGACGCCACGTTATTGTCGCAGTAACCAACGAGGCCTGATCTATTTAGTCACAAGTTACTCCTCCACCTTTGAGAATGATTTTAAATGAAATATAATTTTCTAGTAATGAGATATTAATTTACCAGTGGAAGGCGAAACAAAGTCGTTGAGCCGAAATCTTTAGGTAATTTGATGCAATTTTCCCAGTGAGTTCCGAGAGGAATAATTGAAGTCAGTTAATAGAAGAAACGTAAAACATTTCAAGTATGTAGAGGACATTTTTATGCTATTTCATTTTATTCATTTATTTTGAATCATTTCACTCCAAGCAAGGCGATAATGCCACTAGGATGCAGGTGGTTATTGTGAGTGAAAGAGACTAGAAAAAACTTTATTGAAGAGAAAGGGCAATAAAAGAACAGGGTTCAGGAGGACAGAAGATGGCGATTAGCTTTGCATTTAAATTTTTGAAGATTGTAGGTGGCACGGGAGCGAGAAATTGGACGGGAGTTCCATAGACGAAAAGTGCGAGTAAATAAACTATTAGAATAGAACATGAGGTTGCATCTAGCTAGTTCAACAGTAAAACAGTGAGAACTAATTGCCAGTCTTGAAAGGATAAAGAGAAGAACGGGGAAGAAGATCAAGGCATTAGAAGATGTCGATTGACATTACATTTGAATATTTGAAGATTATAGCTACCAGGGAAGCAAGTAAGATGAAGGGAGTTCCGCAGATGAGAAGTGCAAGAAGCTGTTCGAGTAGAAGAAACGGCTACATCTAACCGTTTCGACAGTGAAAGGGTGGGACCAAGATGCCAACCTAATAACACGCTTAAATTCATGCAATTTGGGAACCAGCTAAAGTTAGCTCATCGAAGCAGTTGCCGTGAAAATACTTGTAGAAAAGACAGAGGGAAACCAAGGCACGTCTGTGAGGAAGTGACTGTAGACGAGATGCGAGATCAAGACTCATACTCATATAAAAACATCGTGGTTATTTTGCTGTACACAAGCAGACATCGCCTATAATTTATTCCCTTCCTTTTCTATTTTCATAAACTATTTCTCTCTGAAAACAGAGGTGAATATGATTCTCCACTGATTCCTTTCTTTTTTTGTCTTCAGCATTACTTGCCTCTGTACAGTCCATCTTTGCCTTTGTGGTATAAACATATAAGCGACGACCTCCGTCAATCGTTCACCTACTAGACAATTTCACTCTACTATGTGTTTCGATTCCTGTTTGCATTGCTGTAAACAAAAAGTGTAAAAAGCCCATTATAAGTTGAACAAAGGAAGTTGAATAACCACACGACGAGAAAAGAAAACATGAATTCTGTTTTCAACACAATGGGTTCTTTATTTATGGATTCACCTAATACAGTTTAGAGGGAGAAAATGACACTTGAGACTTCTATCTTCTCTAACGGCAGACTAACCAAGCAGACCTTCCCTTCGGCCAGCAGGATCTTCAACGACAACTCTGTCCATTGCTGAGAGCGAATGTCCTAACATCTAAACGGACGTATCGTTACCCCACTTAAACTAACCTTCCGGTTGAGTGATACTTGATTCAGAAAGTTTTTATTTATTTATTTCCTTCTCTCCCTAATTGTGGTTTCTTTGAAGTCATCACATCTCAAATTTTACTGGCAGTCAATAAACGCCAGTCACTTCAGGATCAGATACAATGATTTACAGCCCACTTGACTTCGTAGTTGTTTTAACGGGGGATCTATTGTGTCACAATGATACTCATTTCTTCATCAATTTGCTCAAACGTGAAAAGTATGCCCAATTGCAGCTTCTCTGTTTTACTCTTTCTTTTACAGTGAGGTCCACCCTGTACAAGGCCCGGGGACCACTCGAGGTACAGGGTTTGCTTAATAAGAGGCGCACTTTATGCGGATAGGCGGGGAAAATAACGGTTAACCTTAGATCCGAACAGGTTAAGAGTCTGTTGATCGGGGAAACATCTTCTTGAGAGTCGGTTCCATAGAACAGTGTTTCACGGAAAGAATCTGTTCGAATGGAACTTATTTCTCACTAATGGAATACGGAAGTAATGAGGATGGTTTGTTATAATTTGAGTGACACAGCAGTTCCTAGACGTGAAGGTTAGAACTGGCGGAACGAAGGAACGCAGTTCGTCCGAGCACTTTCCATGGAAGTAACGATAGAGCAGTGAGAGAATTGTCACATCACACCTGTGGGAGAGGGATTGCAGAGTGGGACATAATTTGTCACTCACATGAACGCGGAGCTGCTTTTGGATTCTTTCGAGACTAGAAAATGAGGACTGGGCAGCTCCTGCTCGCATATAATCCATTTTAGGGTTGATTTGACTCTTATAAAGGTAGAGGATAGCACAAGGAGTCAAGTTCTTACTGGAGCGGTACAAAGAACCAACCTTTTTTCCTGAATCTTTAGCAATAGATCACATGTACTTGAGGTCTGGGGTTAGTTTTCAGGCCCAATAGTCATGGGGCCTCCCTTAAGAGACATAGTGGTAGTACGGGGACCGATAAGCAATGATGGAATGTAACAAGTTTGACTTTTAGAATGTAACCAGTCCCCACCCTCGAGCTAAATCGTATGAGAGATGAGCTGCCAGCCTCTGGTCATCACGAGTTTTTGGGTGCACCCATAAATTGTTGTATCATTGGTATAGATGTTTCTCTTACCTTTCATACGGCTCGTGATAGTTAAAACTCTCTTCTTCATTATGCGACCCAGATATTTCAACTTCTATATCTGATTATTAGCGACAATTTCTTTGTAATTCATACAGTCTTTAAAGCTTATTCATTTATCACATGTACAGTCTATGATATTCTCTATGTAACATTATAACTGGGACGATTTAGATCAATGCAATCAAATATAGCACGAAAGGTGATAGACAGATTTGTTTTCCAGTTACTAGTCGATGATGTACTCTACACCCACACCTTTAGAAAATATGAAGAAGTCCATAGCTCTAGAACAAAACGTCGTAGAGGCCGGGCAATAAACCAAGCCCCCACCTGAAGGAGCAGTATTGCCTAGGGGGAAGACACCCTCTGATGTTTGGCCTTATTATTTTTTGATACTTCCCAGGCATGTGCCAGGTCAAAATTAAAGTAGACTAATTGAGATTGATCGAAATCTTGAAATAATGACGAAGGAATCCAGAATATTTTTTAAAAGATTTTTTTAAAAATAGAGAAAACAGTGTAGTTTATTTTTAGTAACTAGTTACATGGCTGTTTAAACTAGTATTTTCTTTTCCCCAATTCTAATGTCTGAGAGCAGTATGCAGCGGTCTGGTGATTTTAGCGTTCCTCGTCTCCTTTCACTGAGTCAACTCTTCCAAACGCGTTTATATGGAAATCAACTCGCCGGCTTTGTCAACAAGGATGTATTTTTACGATTTGACTGTTAATTTACATTCTCAAGTGTCTCTTTTGTTCTGGAAAATCCGTAGCAATTTAACTACTTGATATAACCTATTTTCTGAATCCTAGTGTGAAATTGGAATTTTTTTGAAAGTTTTTTCCTCTTAAGATGATTCTGCCAACACATGATAACTGAATTTGAAGAGTACCACTACTCTTCAAATTCAGTTATCATGTGTTGGCAGAATAAAACTGCTTCGAAAAATGGCCCAAATAGAAAAAATTCTTTCCAATTTTGGTTAACATCATCATATGGGTAAAAATTCGATGCCCATTTAAAAATCAATTATAACATAATTATAAACTTAGACTCCAGAACAAATTATTAATATAAATTGTATTCAATTTTGAATTCTTTGGTAACAAAGAAAAGAGTACTGAGCTGCTACGTGGCGTCTGTCCTCCTATACAGCAGCGAATGGTGATCGGTCACCTCAAAGAGATTCGAGGCAACGGAGATATGATTCTACATAGGGATGCTAAGGAAAACATGGAGCGAGCGGGTGAGCAACAATGAGGTTTAGGAGAGGATGCAGACTATGAGGACACTTATAATTAACATCAGGAAGAGACGGCTGAAGTTTCTGGGACCCGTAATGAGAAAGGAGGGCCTGGAGAATCTGATACTCACAGGTCGAATACACGGAAAGAGTGACAAAGGAAAGCAACGCATGATATATCTAGCAGACTCAACATAGGTATTGAGAGCTACCAGGGATAGGGGGAAGTGGAGGGCCATGATCTGAAGATACACGGTACATGAAGGTCGAATACAGGGACAGAGAGACAAGGGAAAGCAACGCATAACATACCTAGCTAGAGGGACGAAAGTTATTAAGAGCTACAAGGGATAGGGGTAAGTGGATGGCAATGATCGCCTACGTTCTGAAGAGACACGGTACATGAAGGTCGAATACAGGGACAGAGAGACAAGGGAAAGCAACGCATGACATACCCTGGCAGGATTAAGCAAGCGGATAACAGAACGTGGTCCCTCGGAGGTGGCTGAGGGACGAAAGTTATTGAGCTACCAGGGATAGGGGGAAGTGGAGGGCCATGATCTGAAGGGACACGGTACATGAAGGTCGAATACAGGGACAGAGAGACAAGGAAAGCAACGCATAACATACCTAGCGAGATTAAGGAAGCATATAACAGAACGCGGTCTGTCGGAGGTGGCTGAGGACGAAAGTTATTAAGAGCTACAAAAGGATAGGGGTAAGTGGATGGCAATGATCGCCTACGTTATGAAGGGACACGGTACATGAAGGTCGAATACAGGGACAGAAAGACAAGGAGAGCAACGCATGACATACCTAGCGGGATTAAGCAAGCGGATAACAGAACGTGGTCTGTCGGAGGTGGCTGAGGGACGAAAATTATTGAGAGCTACAAGGGATAGTGGGAAGTGGAGGGCCATGATCTGAAGGGACACGGTACATGAAGGTCGAATAGAGAGACAGAGAGACAAGGGAAAGCAACGCATAACATACCTAGCTAACTTAAGCAAGCGGATAACAGAACGTGGTCCCCAGGTGGCTGAGGGACGAAAAATTATTGAGAGCTACCAGGGATAGGGGGGAAGTGGAGGGCCATGATCTGAAGGACACGGTATATGAAGGTCGAATACAGGGACAGAGAGACAAGGAAAGCAACGCATAACATACCTAGCTAACTTAAGCAAGCGGATAACAGAACGTGGTCTGTATGGAGTTGGCTGAGGGACAAAAAGTTATAAGAGCTACAAGGGATGGGTGTAAGTGGATGGCAATGATCGCCTACGTTCTGAAGGGACACGGTACATGAAGGTCGAATACAGGGGACAGAGAGAAGGAAAGAAACTTGCAAACATACCTAGCGAGATTAAGTAAGCGGATAACAGAACGCGGTCTGTCGGAGGTGGCTGAGGGACGAAAGTTATTAAGAGCTACAGGGGATAGGGGTAGGATGGCAATGATCGCCTACGTTCTGAAGGGACACGGTACATGAAGGTCGAATACAGGGACAGAGAGACAAGGGAAAGCAACGCATGACATACGTAGCCGGATTAAGCAAGCGGATAACAGAACGTGGTCTGTCGGAGGTGGGCTGCAGGACGAAAGTTATTAGGAGCTACAAGGGATAGTGGGAAGTGGAGGGCCATGATCTGAAGGGACACGGTACATGAAGGTCGAATACAGGGACAGAGAGACAAGGGAAAGCAACGCATGACATACCTAGCGGGATTAAGCAAGCGGATAACAGAACGTGGTCCCTCGGAGGTGGCTGAGGGACGAAAGTTATTGAGAGCTACAAGGGATAGTGGAAAGTGGACGGCCATGATCTGAAGGGACACGGTACATGAAGGTCGAATTCAGGGACAGAGAGACAAGGGAAAGCAACGCATAACATACCTAGCTAGCTTAAGCAGGCGGATAACAGAACGCGGTCTGGCGGAGTTGGCTGAGGGACAAAAGTTATTAAGAGCTACAAAGGATAGGGGTAAGTGGATGGCAATGATCGCCTACGTTCTGAAGGGACACGGTACATGAAGGTCGAATACAGGGACAGAGAGACAAGGGAAAGCAACGCATGACAAACCTAGCGGGATTAAGCAAGCGGATAACAGAACGTGGTCTGTCGGAGGTGGCTGAGGGACGAAAGTTATTGAGAGCTACAAGGGATAGTGGGAAGTGGAGGGCCTTGATCTGAAGGGACACGGTACATGAAGGTCGAATACAGAGACAGAGAGACAAGGGAAAGCAACGCATAACATACCTAGCTAACTTAAGCAAGCGGATAACAGAACTTGGTCCCTCGGAGGTGGCTGAGGGACGAAAGTTATTGAGAGCTACCAGGGATAGGGGGAAGTGGAGGGCCATGATCTGAAGGGACACGGTACAAGAAGGTCGAATACAGGGACAGAGAGACAAGGGAAAGCAACGCATAACATACCTAGCGAGATTAAGCAAGCATATAACAGAAGGTGGTCTGTCGGTGGTGGCTGAGGGACGAAAGTTATTAAGAGCTACAAGGGATAGGCGTAAGTGGATGGCAATGATCGCCTACGTCCTGAAGGGACACGGTACATGAAGGTCGAATACAGGGACAGAGAGACAAGGGAAAGCAACGCATGACATACCTAGCGGGATTAAGCAAGCGGATAACAGAACGTGGTCTGGGGGAGTTGGCTGAAGGACAAAAGTTATTAAGAGCTACAAGGGATAGGGGTAAGTGGATGGCAATGATCGCCTACGTTCTGAAGGGACACGGTAGATGAAGGTCGAATACAGGGACAGAGAGACAAGGGAAAGCAACGCATGACATACGTAGCGGGATTAAGCAAGAGGATAACAGGACGTGGTCCCTCGGAGGTGGCTGAGGGACGAAAGTTATTGAGAGCTACCAGGGATAGGGGGAAGTGGAAGGCCGTGATCTGAAGGGACACGCTACATGAAGGTCGAATACAGGGACAGAGAGACAAGGGAAAGCAATGCATAACATACCTAGCTAACTTAAGCAAGCGGATAACAGAACGTGGTCTGGCGGAGTTGGCTGAGGGACAAAAGTTATTAAGAGCTACAAGGGATAGGGGTAAGTGGATGGCAATGATCGCCTACGTTCTGAAGGGACACGGTACATGAAGGTCGAATACAGGGACAGAGACACAAGGGGAAAGCAACGCATGACATACGTAGCGGGGATTAAGGGAAGCGGATAACAGAACATGGTCTCTCAAGGTGGCTGAGGGACGAAAGTTGGCGGATGAGAGCTACAAGGGATAGTGGGGAAGTGGAGGGGCCATGATCTGAAGAGACACGGTACATGAAGGTCGAATACAGAGACAGAGAGACAAGGGAAAGCAACGCATAACATACCTAGCTAACTTAAGCAAGCGGATAACAGAACGTGGTCCCTCGGAGGTGGCTGAGGGACGAAAGTTATTGAGAGCTACCAGGGATAGGGGGAAGTGGAGGGCCATGATCTGAAGGGACACAGTACATGAAGGTCGAATACAGGGACAGAGAGACAAGGAAAAGCAACGCATAACATACCCTAGCGAGATTAAGCAAAGCATAACAGAACGCGGTCTGTCGGAGGTGGCTGAGGGAAAGAAAGTTAACATTAAGAGCTAAAGGATAGGCGTAAGTGGATGGCAATGATCGCCTACGTTCTGAAGGGACACGGTACATGAAGGTCGAATACAGGGACAGAGAGACAAGGGAAAGCAACGCATGACATACCTAAGCGGGATTAAGCAAGCGGATAACAGAACGTGGTCTGTCGGAGGTGGCTGAGGGACGAAAGTTCTGAGAGCTACAAGGGATAGTGGGAAGTGGAGGGCCATGATCTGAAGGGACACGGTACATGAAGGTCGAATACAGGGACAGAGAGACAAGGGAAAGCAACGCATAACATACCTAGCTAAATTACGCAAGCGGATAACAGAACGCGGTCTGGCGGAGTTGGCTGAGAGACAAAAGTCATTAAGAGCTACAAGGGATAGGGGTAAGTGGATGGCAATGATCGCCTACGTTCTGAAGGGACACGGTAGATGAAGGTCGAATACAGGGAGAGAGACAAGAGAAAGCAACACATAACATACCTAGCAGATTAAGCAAGCTGATAACAGAACGTGGTCTGTCGGAGGTGGCTGAGGGACGAAAAGTTACAGGGACAGAGCTACAAGGGATAGTGGGGAAGTGGAGGCCATGATCTGAAGGAGACACGGTACATGAAGGTCGAATACAGAGACAGAGAGACAAGGAAAGCAACGCATAACAGAACACCTAGGTGGCTAACTTAGCAAGCGGATAACAGAACGTGGTCCCTCGAGGTGGCTGAGGGACAAAAACGTTAGGTGGCTGAGGACGAAAGTTGAGAGCTACCAGGGATAGGGGGAAGTGGAGGGCCATGATCTGAAGGGACACAGTACATGAAGGTCGAATACAGGGACAGAGAGACAAGGGAAAGCAACGCATAACATACCTAGGGGAAGCAAGCATATAACAGAACGCGGTCTGTCAGGAGGTGGCTGAGGACGAAAGTTATTAAGAGCTACAAGGGATAGGCGTAAGTGGATGGCAATGATCGCCTACGTTCTGAAGGGACACGGTACATGAAGGTCGAATACAGGGACAGAGAGACAAGGGAAAGCAACGCATGACATACCTAGCGGGATTAAGCAAGCGGATAACAGAACGTGGTCTGTCGGAGGTGGCTGAGGGACGAAAGTTCTTGAGAGCTACAAGGGATAGTGGGAAGTGGAGGGCCATGATCTGAAGGGACACGGTACATGAAGGTCGAATACAGGGACAGAGAGACAAGGGAAAGCAACGCATAACATACCTAGCTAAATTACGCAAGCGGATAACAGAACGCGGTCTGGCGGAGTTGGCTGAGAGACAAAAGTCATTAAGAGCTACAAGGGATAGGGGTAAGTGGATGGCAATGATCGCCTACGTTCTGAAGGGACACGGTAGATGAAGGTCGAATACAGGGAGAGAGAGACAAGAGAAAGCAACGCATAACATACCTAGCGGGATTAAGCAAGCTGATAACAGAACGTGGTCTGTCGGAGGTGGCTGAGCGACGAAAGTTATTGAGAGCTACAAGGGATAGTGGGAAGTGGAGGGCCATGATCTGAAGGGACACGGTACATGAAGGTCGAATACAGGGACAGAGAGACAAGGGAAAGCAACGCATGACATACCTAGCAATTAAGCAAGCGGATAACAGAACGTGGTCCCTCGGAGGTGGCTGAGGGACGAAAGTTATTAAGAGCTACCAGGGATAGGGGGATGTGGAGGCCATGATCTGAAGGGACAAGGTACATGAAGGTCGAATACAGGGACAGAGAGACAAGGGAAAAGCAACGCATAACATACCTAGCTAACTTAAGCAAGCGGATAACAGAACGTGGTCTGGCGGAGTTGGCTGAGGGACAAAAAGTTGGTTAAGAGCTACAAGGATAGGGGGGTGGATGGCAGGGCCATGGAGTTCTGAAGGACACGGTACATGAAGGTCGAATACAGGGAGAGAGAGAGACAAGGGAAAGCAACGCATAACATACCTAGCGGGATTAAGCAAGCGGAAAACAGAACGTGGTCTGTCGGAGGTGGCTGAGGGACGAAAGTTATTGAGAACTACAAGGGATAGGGGAAGGGAGGGACATGATCTGAAGGGACACCGTACATGAAGGTCGAATACAGGACAGAGACAAGGAAAGCAACGCATCACATACCTAGTTAAGATTAAGCAAGCGGATAACAGAACGGTCTTTCGGAGGTGGCTGAGGGACGAAAGTTATTAAGAGCTACCAGGGATAGGGGGGGATGGATGGCAATGATGAAGGGACACGGTACATGAAGGTCGAATACAGGGACAGAGAGAGACAAGGAAAGCAACGCATAACATACCTAGTTAACTTAAGCAAGCGGATAACAGAACGTGGTCTGTCGGAGTTGGCTGAGGGACAAAAGTTATTAAGAGCTACAAGGGATAGGGGTAAGTGGATGGCAATGATCGCCTACGTTCTGAAGGGACACGGTACATGAAGGTCGAATACAGGACAGAGAGACAAGGAAAGCAACGCATAACATACCTAGGAGATTAAGCAAGGGATAACAGAACGTGGTCTTTCGGAGGTGGATGAGGGACGAAAGTTATTAAGAGCTACAAAGGGATAGATAGTGGATGGCAATGATCGCCATGTTCTGAAGGGACACGGTAGATGAAGGTCGAATACAGGGACAGAGAGACAGGAAAGCAACGCATGACATACGTAAATAGACAGGATTTAAGCAAGCGATAACAGAACGGGTCTGTCGGAGGTGGCTGAGGGACGAAAGTTATTGAGAGCTACCAGGGATAGGGGGGATGTGGAGGCCATGATGTGAAGGGACACGGTACATGAAGGTCGAATACAGGGACAGAGAGACAAGGGAAAGCAACGCATAACATACCTAGCAGGGAACCAAGCAAGCGGATAACAGAACGTGGTCCCTCGGAGGTGGCTGAGGGACAAAAAGTTATTAAGAGCTACAAGGGATAGGGATAGGATGGCAATGGAGGGCCATGATCTGAAGGACACGGTACATGAAGGTCGAATACAGGGACAGAGAGACAACGGAAAGCAACGCATAACATACCTAGTTAACTTAAGCAAGCGGATAACAGAACGTGGTCTGGCAGAGGTTGGATGAGGGACAAAAGTTATTAAGAGCTACAAAGGGATAGGGGTAAAGTGGATGGCAATGATCGCCTACGTTCTGAAGGGACACGGTACATGAAGGTCGAATACAGGACAGAGAGAGACAAGGGAAAGCAACGCATAACATACCTAGCAGGGATTAAGCAAGCGGATAACAGAACGGGTCTGTCGGAGGTGGCTGAGGGACGAAAGTTATTGGAGCTACAAGGGATAGTGGGAAGGGAGGCCATGATCTGAAGGGACACGGTACATGAAGGTCGAATACAGGGACAGAGAGACAAGGGAAAGCAACGCATAACATACCTAGCGGGATTAAGCAAGGGATAACAGAACGTGGTCTGTCGGAGGTGGCTGAGGGACGAAAAGTTATTAGAGCTACCAGGGATAGGGGGAAGTGGAGGGCAATGATGATCTGAAGGGACATACATGAAGGTCGAATACAGGGACAGAGAGACAAGGGAAAGCAACGCATAACATACCTAGTTAAGATTAAGCAAGCGGATAACAGAACGGTCTTTCGGAGTTGGCTGAGGGACGAAAGTTATTAAGAGCTACAAGGGATAGGGGGATGTGGATGGCAATGATCGCCTAAAGGACACGGTACATGAAGGTCGAATACAGGACAGAGAGACAAGGGAAAGCAACATGACATACCTGTGGGATTAAGCAAGCGGATAACAGAACGTGGTCTGTCGGAGGTGGCTGAGGGACGAAAAGTTATTAAGAGCTACAAGGGATAGGGGTGGGATGGCAACGGAGGCCATGATCTGAAGGGACACGGTACATGAAGGTCGAATACAGGGAGAGAGAGAGACAAGGAAAGCAACGCAACATAACATGCCTAGCGAGTTTAAGCAAGCGGATAACCAGAACGCGGTCTGTCGGAGGTGGCTGAGGGACAAAAGTTATTAAGAGCTACAAGGGATGAGGGGTAAGTGGATGGCAATGATCGCCTACGTTCTGAAGGGACACGGTACATGAAGGTCGAATACAGGGACAGAGAGACAAGGAAAGCAACGCATGACATACCTAGTGGGATTAAGCAAGCGGATAACAGAACGTGGTCTGTCGGAGGTGGCTGAGGGACGAAAGTTATTAGGAGCTACAAGGGATGAGTGGGAAGTGGAGGCCGTGATCTGAAGGACACGGTACATGAAGGTCGAATACAGGGACAGAGAGAAGGGAAAGCAACGCATGACATACCTAGCGAGATTAAGCAAGCGGATAACAGAACGTGGTCCCTCAGGTGGCTGAGGACGAAAGTTATTGAGAGCTACCAGGGATGAGGGGAATGTGGAGGGCCATGATCTGAAGTGACACGGTATGAAGGTCGAATACAGGGACAGAGACAAGGGAAAGCAACGCATAACATACCTAGTTAACTTAACAAAGCGGATAACAGAACGTGGTCTGGCGGAGGTTGGCTGAGGGACAAAAAGTTATTAAGAGCTACAAGGGATAGGGGTGGGGTGATGGATGGCAATGATCGCCTACATTCTGAAGAGACACGGTACATGAAGGTCGAATACAGGGAGAGAGAGACAAGGGAAAGCAACGCACAACATACCTAGCGAGTTTAAGCAAGCGGATAACAGAACGCGGTCTTTCGGAGGTGGCTGAGGACGAAAGTTATTAAGAGCTACAAAGGGATAGGGGGTAAGTGGATGGCAATGATCGCCTACGTTCTGAAGGGACACGGTACATGAAGGTCGAATACAGGGACAGAGAGACAAGGGAAAGCAACGCATGACATACGTAGTGGGATTAAGCAAGCGGATAACAGAACGTGGTCTCAGGAGGTGGCTGAGGGACGAAAGTTATTGAGAGAGCTACAAGGGATGAGTGGGAAGTGGAGGGGCCATGATCTGAAGAGACACGGTACATGAAGGTCGAATACAGGAGACAGAGAGACAAGGGAAAGCAATGCATAACATACCTAGCTAACCAAGCAAGCGGATAACAGAACGTGGTCTCTCGGAGGTGGCTGAGGGACAAAGTTGGCCCAGAGCTACCAGGGATAGGGGGAAGTGGAGGGCCATGATGTGAAGGGACACGGTACATGAAGGTCAATACAGGGACAGAGAGACAAGGGAAAGCAACGCATAACATACCTAGTTAACTTAAGCAAGCGGATAACAGAACGTGGTCTGGCGGAGTTGGCTGAGGGACAAAAGTTATTAAGAGCTACAAGGGATAGGGGTAAGTGGATGGCAATGATCGCCTACGTTCTGAAGAGACACGGTACATGAAGGTCGAATACAGGAGAGAGAGAGACAACGAAAGCAAACGCATAACATAATGAAGGAGTTTAAGCAGCGGATAACAGAACGCCAGTCTTTCGGAGGTGATGAGGGACGAAAGTTATTAAGAGCTACAAGGATGGGGGGAAGTGGATGGGCATGATCGCCCATGTTCTGAAGGGACACGGTAGATGAAGGTCGAATACAGGGACAGAGAGACAAGGGAAAGCAACGCATGACATACATGTGAAGGGATTAAGCAAGCGGATAACAGAACGTGGTCTGTCGGAGGTGGCTGAGGGACGAAAGTTATTGAGAGCTACAAGGGATAGGGGAAGGGAGGATGATCTGAAGGGACACGGTACATGAAGGTCGAATACAGGGACAGAGACAAGGGAAAGCAATGCATGACATAATGAAGGGATTAAGCAAGCGGATAACAGAACTAATGGTCCCTCGGAGGTGGCTGAGGGACGAAAGTTATATAGAGCTACCAGGGATAGGGGGGAAGTGGAGGGCCATGATCTGAAGGACACAGTACATGAAGGTCAGAATACAGGGACAGAGAGACAAGGAAGCAACGCATAACATACCTAGTTAACCAAGCAAGCGGATAACAGAACGTGGTCTATGGAGTTGGCTGAGGACAAAAGTTATAAGAGCTACAAGGGATAGGGGTAAGTGGATGGCAATGATCGCCTACGTTCTGAAGGGACACGGTACATGAAGGTCGAATACAGGGACAGAGAGACAAGGGAAAGCAACGCATGACATACCTGCGGGGATTAAGCAAGCGGATAACAGAACGTGGTCAGTCGGAGGTGGCTGAGGGACGAAAGTTATTGAGAGCTACAAGGGATAGTGGGAAGTGGAGGCCATGATCTGAAGGGACACGGTACATGAAGGTCCGAATACAGGGACAGAGAGACAAGGGAAAGCAATGCATAACATACCTGAAGCAACTTATGCAAGCGGATAAAGAACGTGGTCTGTCGGAGTTGGCTGAGGACAAAGTTATTCAGAGCTACAAGGATAGGGGTAAGTGGATGGCAATGATCGCCTACGTTCTGAAGGGACACGGATGAAGGTCGAATACAGGGACAGAGAGACAAGGGAAAGCAACGCATGACATACCTAGCGGGATTAAGCAAGCGGATAACAGAACGTGGTCTGTCGGAGGTGGCTGAGGGACGAAAAGTTATTGAGAGCTACAAGGGATAGTGGGAAGGGAGGGCCATGATCTGAAGGGACACGGTACATGAAGGTGAATACAGGGACAGAGAGAAGACAAGGAAAGCAACGCATGACATACCTAGCGAGATTAAGCAAGCGGATAACAGAACGCGGTCTTTCGGAGGTGGCTGAGGGACGAAAGTTATTGAGAGCTACCAGGGATAGGGGGATGTGGAGGGCCATGATCTGAAGGGACACGGTACATGAAGGTCGAATACAGGGACAGAGAGACAAGGGAAAGCAACGCATGACATACGTAGCGGGATTAAGCAAGCGGATAACAGAACGTGGTCTGTCGGAGGTGGCTGAGGGACAAAAGTTATTAAGAGCTACAAGGGATAGGGGTAAGTGGATGGCAATGATCGCCTACGTTCTGAAGAGACACGGTACATGAAGGTCGAATACAGGGAGAGAGAGAGACAAGGGAAAGCAACGCATAACATACCTAGCGAGTTTAAGCAAAGCGGATAACAGAACCGTCTTTCGGAGGTGGCTGAGGGACGAAAGTTATTAAAGAGCTAAAGGGATAGGGGTAAGTGGATGGCAATGATCGCCTACGTTCTGAAGGGACACAGGTACATGAAGGTCGAATACAGGGACAGAGACATGAGGGAAAGCAACGCATGACATACATGTGGGATTAAGCAAGCGGATAACAGAACGTGGTCTGTCGGAGGTGGCTGAGGGACGAAAGTTATTGAGAGCTACAGGGATAGTGGGAAGTGGAGGGCCATGATCTGAAGGACACAGTACATGAAGGTCGAATACAGGGACAGAGAGACAAGGGAAAGCAACGCATGACATACCTAGCGGGATTAAGCAAGCGGATAACAGAACGTGGTCCCTCAGGTGGCTGAGGACGAAAGTTGTTGAGAGCTACCAGGATGGGGGATGTGGAGGCCATGATCTGAAGGGACACGGTACATGAAGGTCGAATACAGGGACAGAGACAAGGGAAAGCAACATAACATACCTAGTTAACAAGCAAGCGGATAACAGAACGTGGTCTGGCGGAGTTGGCTGAGGGACAAAAAAGTTATTAAGAGCTACAAGGGATAGGGGGTAAGTGGATGGCAATGATCGCCTACATTCTGAAAGAGACACAGTACATGAAGGTCGAATACAAGGGAGAGAGAGACAAGGGAAAGCAACGCATAACATACCTGTGAGTTTAAGCAAGCGGATAACAGAACGCGGTCTTTCGGAGGTGGATGAGGGACGAAAGTTATTAAGAGCTACAAGGGATAGGGGTAAGTGGATGGCAATGATCCTTACGTTCTGAAGGACACAGTACATGAAGGTCGAATACAGGACAGAGACACAAGGGAAAGCAACGCATGACATACGTAAGGGATTAAGCAAGCGGATAACAGAACATGGTCTCTCAGGTGGCTGAGGGACGAAAGTTATTGAGAGCTACAGGGATAGTGGGATGGAGGGCCATGATCTGAAGAGACACGGTACATGAAGGTCAGATACAGGGACAGAGAGACAAGGTAAAAGCAACGCATAACATACCTAGCTAACCAAAGCAAGCGGATAACAGAACGGGTCCCTCGGAGGTTTAGCTGAGGACGAAAAGTTATTAAGAGCTACCAGGGATAGGGGAAGTGGAGGCCATGATCTGAAGAAGGGACAGTACATGAAGGTCGAATACAGGGACAGAGAGAGAGACAAGCAATGCATAACATACCTAGCGAGATTAAGCAAGCATATAACAGAACGCGGTCTGTCGGAGGTGGCTGAGGGGACGAAAGTTATTAGAGCTACAAGGGATAGGGGTAAGTGGATGGCAATGATCGCCTACGTTCTGAAGGGACACGGTACATGAAGGTCGAATACAGGGACAGAGAGACAAGGAAAGCAACGCATGACATACCTGTAGGGATTAAACAAGCGGATAACAGAACGTGGTCTGTCGGAGGTGGCTGAGGGACGAAAGTTCTTAGAGCTACAAGGGATAGTGGGAAGTGGAGGGGCCATGATCTGAAGGGACACGGTACATGAAGGTCGAATACAGGGACAGAGAGACAAGGGAAAGCAACGCATAACATAACTAAGCTAAATTGCAAGCGGATAACAGAACGCGGTCTGGCGGAGTTGGCTGAGGACAAAAAGTCATTAAGAGCTACAAGGGATAGGGGTAAGTGGATGGCAATGATCGCCTACGTTCTGAAGGGACACAGTAGATGAAGGTCGAATACAGGGACAGAGAGACAAGAAAGCAACACAACATACCTAGCAGGATTAAGCAAGCGGATCAGAATGGTCTGTCAGAGGTGGCTGAGGGACGAAAAGACAGAGCTACAAGGATAGTGGGAAGTGGAGGGCCATGATCTGAAGGGACACACAGTACATGAAGGTCGAATACAGGGACAGAGAGATGGGGAAAGTAAATGTATGACATACCCTAGTGGGATTAAGCAAGCGGATAACAGAACGTGGTCTGGGGAGGTGGCTGAGGGACGAAAGCATTGAGAGCTACAAGGGATAGGGATAGGGAAGATGGAGGCCATGATCTGAAGGGACACGGTACATGAAGGTCAGATACGGGACAGAGACACAAGGGAAAGCAACGCATAACATACCTAGCAATTAAGCAAGCGGATAACAGAACATGTGTCTTTCAGGAGGTGGCTGAGGACAAAAGTTATTAAGAGCTACAAGGGATGATGGGAAGTGGAGGATGATGAAGGACACGGTACATGAAGGTCTGACAGAGAGACAAGGGAAAGCAACGCATGACAGGAAAGCAAGCGGATAACAGAAACGTGGTCCCTCGGAGGTGGCTGAGGGACGAAAGTTGTCAGAGCTACCAGGATAGAGGAGGGCCAGATCTGAAGGGACACAGTAAAGGTCGAATACAGGGACAGAGAGAAAGGAAAGCAACGCATAACATACCTAGCGAGATTAAGCAAGCATATAACAGAACGCGGTCTGTCGGAGGTGGCTGAGGGACGAAAGTTATTAAGAGCTACAAGGGATAGGCGTAAGTGGATGGCAATGATCGCCTACGTTCTGAAGGGACACGGTACATGAAGGTCGAATACAGGGACAGAGAGACAAGGGAAAGCAACGCATGACATACCTAGCGGGATTAAGCAAGCGGATAACAGAACGTGGTCTGTCGGAGGTGGCTGAGGGACGAAAGTTCTTGAGAGCTACAAGGGATGAGGGGGAAGTGGAGGCCATGATCTGAAGGACACAGTACATGAAGGTCGAATACAGGGACAGAGAGAGACAAGGAAAGCAACGCATAACATACCTAGCTAAATTAAGCAAGCGGATAACAGAACGCGGTCTAGGAGGGCTGAGGGACGAAAGTCATTAAGAGCTACAAGGGATAGGGGTAAGTGGATGGCAATGATCGCCTACGTTCTGAAGACACGGTAGATGAAGGTCGAATACAGGGACAGAGAGACAAGGAAAGCAACGCATGACATACCTAGCGGGATTAAGCAAGCGGATAACAGAACGTGGTCTGTCGGAGGTGGCTGAGGACGAAAGTTATTGAGAGCTACAAGGGATAGTGGGAAGTGGAGGGCCATGATCTGAAGGGGACACGGTACATGAAGGTCGAATACAGGGACAGAGAGACAAGGGAAAGCAACGCATGACATACCTAGCAAATTAAGCAAGCGGATAACAGAACGTGGTCCCTCGGAGGTGGCTGAGGACGAAAGTTGTCAGAGCTACCAGGATAGGGGGGTAAGGAGGGCCATGATCTGAAGGGACAAAAGGTACATGAAGGTCGAATACAGGGACAGAGAGACAAGGGAAAGCAACGCATAACATACCTAGTTAGGATTAAGCAAGCGGATAACAGAACGTGGTCTGTCGGAGTTGGCTGAGGGACAAAAGTTATTGAGAGCTACAAGGATAGTGGGAAGTGGATGGCCATGATCTAAGAAGGGACACGGTACATGAAGGTCGAATACAGGGACAGAGAGACAAGGGGAAAGCAACATAACATACCTAGCGGGATTAAGCAAGCGGATAACAGAACGTGGTCCCTCGGAGGTGGCTGAGGGACGAAAGTTATTGAGAACTACCAGGGATAGGGGGAAGTGGAGGGACATGATCTGAAGGGACACCGTACATGAATGTCGAATACAGGACAGAGAGACAAGGAAAGCAACGCATAACATACCTAGTTAGATTAAGCAAGCGGATAACAGAACGTGGTCTGTCGGAGTTGGCTGAGGGACAAAAGTTAAGAGCTACAAGGGATAGGGGTAAGTGGATGGCAATGATCGCCTACGTTCTGAAGGGACACGGTACATGAAGGTCGAATACAGGGACAGAGAGAGACAAGGGAAAGCAACGCATAACATACCTAGCGGGATTAAGCAAGCGGAAAACAGAACGTGGTCTGTCGGAGGTGGCTGAGGGACGAAAGTTATTGAGAGCTACAAGGGATAGTGGGAAGTGGAGGGCCATGATCTGAAGGGACACACCGTACATGAAGGTCGAATACAGGGACAGAGAGACAAGGAAAGCAACGCATAACATACCTAGCTAACTTATGCAAGCGGATAAAAGAACGTGGTCTGTCGGAGTTGGCTGAGGGACAAAAGCTATTAAGAGCTACAAGGGATAGGGGGTAAGTGGATGGCAATGATCGCTCACGTTTCTGAAGGGACACGGTACATGAAGGTCGAATACAGGGGACAGAGAGACAAGGGAAAGCAACGCATGACATACCCATGGATTAAGTAAAGCGGATAACAGAACGTGGTCTGTCGGAGGTGGCTGAGGGACGAAAGTTATTGAGAGCTACAAGGGATAGTGGAAGTGGAGGGCCATGATCTGAAGGACACGGTACATGAAGGTCGAATACAGGGACAGAGAGACAAGGAAAGCAACGCATGACATACCTAGCGGGATTAAGCAAACGGATAACAGAACGGGTCTTTCGGAGGTGGGCTGAGGGACGAAAGTTATTGAGAGCTACCAGGATAGGGGGATGTGGAGGGCCATGATCTGAAGGGACACGGGTACATGAAGGTCGAATACAGGGACAGAGAGACAAGGGGAAAGCAACGCATAACATACCTAGCGGGATTAAGCAAGCGGATAACAGAACGTGGTCTGTCGGAGGTGGCTGAGGGACAAAAAGTTATTAAGAGCTACAAGGGATAGGGGGTAAGTGGATGGCAATGATCGCCTACGTTCTGAAGGGACACGGTACATGAAGGTCGAATACAGGGAGACAGAGAGACAAGGAAAGCAACGCATGACATACCTAGAAGAGTTTAAGCAAGCGGATAACAGAACGCGGTCTTTCGGAGGTGGCTGAGGGACGAAAGCATAAGAGCCACAAGGGATAGGGGTAAGGATGGCAAATGATCGCCCACGATCTGAAGAGACACGGTACATGAAGGCCGAATACAGGGACAGAGAGATAAGAAAGCAACGCATGACATACGTAGCGGGATTAAGCAAGCGGATAACAGAACGTGGTCTGTCGGAGGTGGGCTGAGGACGAAAGTTATTGAGAGCTACAAGGATAGGGGTAAGTGGAGGGCAATGATCGCCTATTCTGAAGGGACACGGTACATGAAGGTCGAATACAGGGACAGAGAGACAAGGAAAGCAACGCATGACATACCTAGCGGGATTAAGCAAGCGGATAACAGAACGTGGTCCCTCGGAGGTGGCTGAGGGACGAAAGTTATTGAGAGCTACCAGGGATAGGGGAAGTGGAGGCCAAGATCTGAAGTGACACGGCACATGAAGGTCGAATACAGGGACAGAGAGACAAGGGAAAGCAACGATAACATACCTAGTTAACTTAAGTAAGCGGATAACAGAACGTGGTCTGGAGGTGGCTGAGGGACAAAGTTATTGAGAGCTACAAGGGATAGGGGTAAGTGGATGGCAATGATCGCCACGTTCTGAAGGGACACGGTACATGAAGGTCTACAGGGACAGAGAGAGACAAGGGAAAGCAACGCATGACATAATGAAGGGACGGGATTAAGATAACAGAACGTGGTCCTCGGAGGTGGCTGAGGACGAAAAGTTATTGAGAGCTACAAGGATAGGGGGAAGTGGAGGGCCATGATCGCACGGGTAGATGAAGGTCGAATACAGGGACAGAGAGACAAGGGAAAGCAAATGCATAACATAATGTAGTTAAATTATGCAAGCGGATAACAGAACGTGGTCTGTCGGAGGTGGCTGAGGGACAAAAGTTGGTTAAGAGCTACAAGGGATAGGGGTAAGGGGATGGCAATGATCGCCTACGTTCTGAAGGGACACGGTACATGAAGGTCGAATACAGGGACAGAGAGACAAGGAAAGCAACGCATGACATACCTAGCGGGATTAAGGCGGATAACAGAACGCGGTCTTCGATGGCAGGGGACGAAAGTTATTAAGAGCTACAAGGGATAGGGGGAGGATGGAGGGCCATGATCTGAAGGGACACGGTACATGAAGGTCGAATACAGGGACAGAGAGACAAGGAAAGCAACGCATGACATACCTAGCGGATTAAGCAAGCAGATAACAGAACGTCTTTCGGAGGTGGCCGAAAGTTATTGAGAGCTACAAGATAGGGGAAGTGGAGGCCATGATCTGAAGGGACACGGTACATGAAGGTCGAATACAGGGACAGAGAGACAAGGGAAAGCAACGCATGACATACCTAGCTAATTTAAGTAAGCGGATAACAGAACGTGGTCTTTCGGAGGTGGCTGAGGGACGAAAGTTATTGAGAGCTACCAGGGATAGGGGGAAGTGGAGGGCCATGATTCTGAAGGGACACGGTACATGAAGGTCGAATACAGGGACAGAGAGACAAGGGAAAGCAACGCATAACATACCTAGTTAACTTAAGCAAGCGGATAACAGAACGTGGTCTGGCGGAGTTGGCTGAGGGACAAAGTTATAGAGCTACAAGGGATAGGGGTAAGGGATGGCAATGATCGCCTACGTTCTGAAGAGACACGGTACATGAAGGTCGAATACAGGGAGAGAGAGAGACAACGGAAAGCAACGCATAACATACCTAGCGAGTTTAAGCAAGCGGATAACAGAACGCGGTCTTTCGGAGGTGGATGAGGGACGAAAGTTATTAAGAGCTACAAGGGATAGGGGTAAGTGGATGGCAATGATCGCCTACGTTCTGAAGGGACACGGTAGATGAAGGTCGAATACAGGGACAGAGAGACAAGGGAAAGCAACGCATGACATACGTAGCGGGATTAAGCAAGCGGATAACAGAACGTGGTCTGTCGGAGGTGGCTGAGGACGAAAGTTATTGAGAGAGCTACAAGGGATAGGGGAAGTGGAGGCCATGATCTGAAGGGACACACGGTACATGAAAGGTCGAATACAGGGACAGAGAGACAAGGAAAGCAACGCATGACATACCTAGCGGGATTAAGCAAGCGGATAACAGAACGTGGTCTATCGGAGGTGGCTGAGGACAAAAGTTATTATAGAGCTACAAGGGATAGGGGGAAGTGGATGGCCAATGATCTGAAGGGACACAGTACATGAAGGTCGAATACAGGGACAGAGAGACAAGGGAAATCAATGCATGACATACCTAGCGGGATTAAGTAAGCGGATAACAGAACGTGGTCTGTCGGAGTTGGCTGAGGACAAAAGTTATTAAGAGCTACAAGGGATAGGGGGAAGGGATGGCAATGATCGCCATGTTCTGAAAGGGACACGGTACATGAAGGTCGAATACAGGGACAGAGAGACAAGGAAAGCAACGCATGACATACCTAGCGGGATTAAGCAAGCGGATAATAGAACGGTCAGTCGGAGGTGGCTGAGGGACGAAAGTTATTGAGAGCTACAAGGATAGGGAAGTGGAGGGCCATGATCTGAAGGGACACGGTACATGAAGGTCGAATACAGGGACAGAGAGATAAGGAAAAGCAAATGCATAACATACCTAGCTAACTTAAGAAGCGGATAAAAGAATGTGGTCTGTTGGAGTTGGCTGAGGGACAAAAGTTATTAAGAGCTACAAGGGATAGGGGGTGGTGGATGGCAATGATCGCCTACGTTCTGAAGGGACACGGGTACATGAAGGTCGAATATGTGGACAGAGAGACAAGGAAAGCAACGCATGACATACCTAGCGGGATTAAAGCGGATAACAGAACGGTCTGGTCGGAGGGCTGAGGACGAAAGTTGGCTGAGAGCTACAAGATAGTGGAAGTGGAGGGCCATGATCTGAAGGACACGGTACATGAAGGTCGAACAGGTGACAGAGACAAGGGAAAGCAACGCATGACATAATGAAGCGAGATTAAGGCAAGCGGATAACAGAACGCGGTCTTTCGGAGGTGGCTGAGGGACGAAAGTTAGGAGCTACCAGGGACAGGAGGATGGAGGCCACGATCTGAAGGACACGGTACATGAAGGTCGAATACAGGGACAGAGAGACAAGGGAAAGCAACGCATGACATACGTAGTGGGATTAAGGCGGATAACAGAACGTGGTCTGTCGGAGGTGGCTGAGGGACAAAAAAGTTATTGAGAGCTACAAGGGATAGGGGGAAGGGATGGCCATGATCGCCACGTTCTGAAGACACGGTACATGAAGGTCGAATACAGGGACAGAGAGACAGGGAAAGCAACGCATAACATACCTAGCGAGTTTAAGCAAGCGGATAACAGAACGCGGTCTTTCGGAGGTGGCTGAGGGACGAAAGTTATAAGAGCTACAAGGATAGGGTGGATGGCAATGATCGCCTACGTTCTGAAGGACACGGTACATGAAGGTCGAATACAGGGACAGAGAGACAAGGGAAAGCAACATGACATACGCTGCGATTTCAAGCAAGCGGATAACAGAACGGGTCTGTCGGAGGTGGCTGAGGGACGAAAGTTATTGAGAGCTACAAGGATAAGGGAAGTGGAGGGCCATGATCTGAAGGGACACGGTACATGAAGGTCGAATACAGGGACAGAGAGACAAGGAAAGCAACGCATGACATACCTAGGGATTAAGCAAGCGGATAACAGAACGTGGTCCCTCGGAGGTGGCTGAGGGACGAAAGTTATTGAGAGCTACCAGGGATAGGGGGAAGTGGAGGCCATGATCTGAAGGGACACGGTACATGAAGGTCGAATACAGGGACACAGAGAGACAAGGGAAAGCAACGCATAACATACCTAGTTAACTTAAGCAAGCGGATAACAGAACGTGGTCTGGCGGAGTTGGCTGAGGGACAAAAGTTAAGAGCTACAAGGATAGGGGTGAAGTGGATGGCAATGATCGCCTACATTCTGAAGAGACACGGTACATGAAGGTCGAATACAGGGAGAGAGAGAGACAAGGGAAAGCAACGCATAACATACCTAGCGAGTTTAAGCAAGCGGATAACAGAACGCGGTCTTTCGGAGGTGGCTGAGGGACGAAAGTTATTAAGAGCTACAAGGGATAGGGGTAAGTGGATGGCAATGATCGCCTACGTTCTGAAGGGACACGGTACATGAAGGTCGAATACAGGGACAGAGACACAAGGGAAAGCAACGCATGACATACGTAGCGGGATTAAGCAAGCGGATAACAGAACATGGTCTCTCGGAGGTGGCTGAGGGACGAAAGTTATTGAGAGCTACAAGGGATAGTGGGAAGTGGAGGGCCATGATCTGAAGAGACACGGTACATGAAGGTCGAATACAGAGACAGAGAGACAAGGTAAAGCAACGCATAACATAATGGAAATTTAAGCAAGCGGATAACAGAACGTGGTCCCTCGGAGGTGGCTGAGGGACGAAAGTTATTGAGAGCTACCAGGGATAGGGGGAAGTGGAGGGCCATGATCTGAAGGGACACAGTACATGAAGGTCGAATACAGGGACAGAGAGACAAGGGAAAGCAACGCATAACATACCTAGCGAGATTAAGCAAGCATATAACAGAACGCGGTCTGTCGGAGGTGGCTGAGGGACGAAAGTTATTAAGAGCTACAAGGGATAGGCGTAAGTGGATGGCAATGATCGCCTACGTTCTGAAGGGACACGGTACATGAAGGTCGAATACAGGGACAGAGAGACAAGGGAAAGCAACGCATGACATACTAGCGGATTAAGCAAACGGATAACAGAACGTGGTCTGTCGGAGGTGGCTGAGGGACGAAAGTTCTTTGAGAGCTACAAGGGATAGTGGGAAGTGGAGGGCCATGATCTGAAGGGACACAGGCACATGAAGGTCGAATACAGGGACAGAGAGACAAGGGAAAGCAACGCATAACATACCTAGCTAAATTACGCAAGCGGATAACAGAACGTGGTCTGGCGGAGTTAGCTGAGAGACAAAAGTCATTAGAGCTGAAGGGATAGGGGGTAAGTGGATGGCAATGATCGCCTACGTTCTGAAGGGACACGGTAGATGAAGGTCGAATACAGGGAGAGAGAGACAAGAGAAAGCAACGTATAACATACCTAGCGGGATTAAGGAAGCTGATAACAGAACGGTCTGTCGGAGGTGGCTGAGCAACGAAAGTTATTGAGAGCTACAAGATAGTGGGAAGTGGAGGCCATGATCTGAAGGGACACGGTACATGAAGGTCGAATACAGGGACAGAGAGACAAGGAAAGTAACGGACATACCTAGCAATTACAAGCGGATAATAGAACGTGGTCCCTCAGAGGTGGCTGAGGGACGAAAGTTATTGAGAGCTACCAGGGATAGGGGGATGTGGAGGGCCATGATCTGAAGGGACAAGGTACATGAAGGTCGAATACAGGGACAGAGAGACAAGGGAAAGCAACGCATAACATACCTAGCTAACTTAAGCAAGCGGATAACAGAACGTTGTCTGGTGGAGTTGGCTGAGGGACAAAAGTTATTAAGAGCTACAAGGGATAGGGGTAAGTGGATGGCAATGATCGCCTACGTTCTGAAGGGACACGGTACATGAAGGTCGAATACAGGGAGAGAGAGAGACAAGGGAAAGCAACACATAACATACCTAGCGGATTAAGCAAGCGGAAAACAGAACGTGGTCTGTCGGAGGTGGCTGAGGGACGAAAGCTATTGAGAGCTACAAGGGATAGCGGGAAGTGGAGGGACATGATCTAAAGGGACACCGTACATGAATGTCGAATACAGGGACAGAGAGACAAGGGAAAGCAACGCATCACATACGTAGCGGGATTAAGCAAGCGGATAACAGAACGTGGTCCCTCGGAGGTGGCTGAGGGACGAAAGTTATTGAGAGCTACCAGGGATAGGGGGAAGTGGAGGGCCATGATCTGAAGGGACACAGTACATGAAGGTCGAATACAGGGACAGAGAGACAAGGGAAAGCAACGCATAACATACCTAGCAGATTAAGTAAGCATATAACAGAACGCGGTCTGTCGGAGGTGGCTGAGGGACGAAAGTTATTAAGAGCCACAAGGGATAGGCGTAAGTGGATGGCAAAATGATCGCCTACGTTCTGAAGGGACACGGTAGATGATGGTCGAATACAGGGACAGAGAGACAAGGAAAGCAACGTATGACATACCTAGCGGGATTAAGTAAGCGGATAACAGAACGTGGTCTGTCGGAGGTGGCTGAGGGACGAAAGTTATTGAGAGCTACAAGGGATAGTGGAAGTGGAGGGCCAAGGTCGATCTGAAGGACACGGTACATGAAGGTCGAATACAGGGACAGAGAGACAAGGGAAAGCAACGCATAACATACCCTTCAAATTACGCAAATGGATAACAGAACGCGGTCTGGCGGAGTTGGCTGAGAGACAAAAGTCATTAAGAGCTACAAGGGATAGGGGTAAGTGGATGGCAATGATCGCCTACGTTCTGAAGGGACACGGTAGATGAAGGTCGAATACAGGGAGAGAGAGACAAGAGAAAGCAACGCATAACATACCTAGCGGGATTAAGCAAGCTGATAACAGAACGTGGTCTGTCGGAGGTGGCTGAGCGACGAAAGTTATTGAGAGCTACAAGGGATAGTGGGAAGTGGAGGGCCATGATCTGAAGGGACACGGTACATGAAGGTCGAATACAGGGACAGAGAGACAAGGGAAAGCAACGCATGACATACCTAGCGGGATTAAGCAAGCGGATAACAGAACGTGGTCCCTCAGAGGTGGCTGAGGGACGAAAGTTATTGAGAGCTACCAGGGATAGGGGGATGTGGAGGGCCATGATCTGAAGGGACAAGGTACATGAAGGTCGAATACAGGACAGAGAGACAAGGGAAAGCAACGCATAACGCATAACATACCTAGCTAACTTAAGAGAAGCATATAACAGAACGTTGTCTGTCGGAGGTGGCTGAGGGACAAAAGTTGGCGGATTGGCTGGAGAGCTAAAAGTCAAGGATAGTGTGGATGGCAATGATCGCCTACGTTCTGAAGGGACACGGTACATGAAGGTCGAATACAGGGACAGAGAGACAAGGAAAGCAACGCATAACATACCTAGCGGATTAAGCAAGCGGAAAACAGAACGGGTCTGTCGGAGGTGGCTGAGGGACGAAAGCTATTGAGAGCTACAAGGGATAGCGGGAAGTGGAGGGACATGATCTGAAGGGACACCGTACATGAATGTCGAATACAGGGACAGAGAGACAAGGGAAAGCAACGCATCACATACCTAGCGAGATTAAGCAAGCGGATAACAGAACGCGGTCTGTCGGAGGTGGCTGAGGGACGAAAGTTATTAAGAGCTACAAGGGATAGGGGAAAAACAGAAGTGGATGGCAATGATCGCCTACGTTCTGAAGGGACACGGTACATGAAGGTCGAATACAGGGACAGAGAGACAAGAAAAGCAACGCATGACATACGTAGCGGGATTAAGCAAGCGGATAACAGAACGGGTCTGTCGGAGGTGGCTGAGGACGAAAGTTATTAAGAGAGCTACAAGGGATAGGGGAAGTGGAGGGCCATGATCTGAAGGGACACGGTACATGAAGGTCGAATACAGGGACAGAGAGACAAGGGAAAGCAACGCATGACATACCTAGCGGGATTAAGCAAGCGGAAAACAGAACGTGGTCTGTCGGAGGTGGCTGAGGGACGAAAGTTATTGAGAGCTACAAGGGATAGTGGGAAGTGGAGGGACATGATCTGAAGGGACACCGTACATGAATGTCGAATACAGGGACAGAGAGACAAGGGAAAGCAACGCATAACATACCTAGCTAACTTATGCAAGCGGATAAAAGAACGTGGTCTGGCGGAGTTGGCTGAGGGACAAAAGTTATTCAGAGCTACAAGGGATAGGGGTAAGTGGATGGCAATGATCGCCTACGTTCTGAAGGGACACGGTACATGAAGGTCGAATACAGGGACAGAGAGACAAGGGAAAGCAACGCATGACATACCTAGCGGATTAAGCAAGCGGATAACAGAACGTGGTCTGTCAGAGGTGGCTGAGGGACGAAAGTTATTGAGAGCTACAAGGGATAGGGGTAAGTGGATGGCAATGATCGCCTACGTTCTGAAGAGACACGGTACATGAAGGTCGAATACAGGGAGAGAGAGAGACAACGGAAAGCAACGCATAACATACCTAGCGAGTTTAAGCAAGCGGATAACAGAACGCGGTCTTTCGGAGGTGGCTGAGGGACGAAAGCATAAGAGCTACAAGGGATAGGGGGTAAGTGGATGGCAATGATCGCCTACGTTCTGAAGGGACACGGCATGAAGGTCGAACACAGGGACAGAGAGATAAGGGAAAGCAACGCATGACATACGTAGCGGGATTAAGCAAGCGGATAACAGAACGTGGTCCCTCGGAGGTGGCTGAGGGACGAAAGTTATGAGATCTACCAGGATAGGGGGAAGTGGAGGCCATGATCTGAAGGGACACGGTACATGAAGGTCGAATACAGGGACAGAGAGACAAGGAAAGCAACGCATAACATACCTAGTTAACTTAAGAAAGCGGATAACAGAACGGGTCTGTTCTGCGGAGTTGGGTCGAATGAGGGACAAAAAGTTAAGAGCCAAGGATAGGGGAAAAGCTAAGTGGATGGCAATGATCGCCTACGTTCTGAAGGGACACGGTACATGAAGGTCGAATACAGGGACAGAGAGACAAGGAAAGCAACGCATAACATACCTAGGTGGCTGAACGAGATTAAGGGGGAAAGGGCGGATAACAGAACGCGGTCTGTCGGAGGTGGCTGAGGGACGAAAGTTATTGAAGAGCCAAAAAAGTTACAAGGATAGGGGTAAGTGGATGGCAATGATCGCCTACGTTCTGAAGGGACACGGTAGATGAAGGTCGAACAGAGAGACAGAGAGAGATAAGGGAAAGCAACGCATGACATACGTAGCGGGATTAAGGTCAAGGGGATAACAGAACGTGGTCTGTCGGAGGTGGCTGAGGGACGAAAGTTATTGAGAGCTACAAGGGATAGTGGGAAGTGGAGGGCCATGATCTGAAGGGACACGGTACATGAAGGTCGAATACAGGACAGAGAGACAAGGAAAGCAACGCATAACATACCTAGCTAACTTATGCAAGCGGATAAAAGAACGTGGTCTGTCGGAGTTGGCTGAGGGACAAAAGTTATTAAGAGCTACAAGGGATAGGGGTAAGTGGATGGCAATGATCGCCTACGTTCTGAAGGGACACGGTACATGAAGGTCGAATACAGGGACAGAGAGACAAGGGAAAGCAACGCATGACATACCTAGCGGGATTAAGCAAGCGGATAACAGAACGTGGTCTGTCGGAGGTGGCTGAGGGACGAAAGTTATTGAGAGCTACAAGGGATAGTGGGAAGTGGAGGGCCATGATCTGAAGGGACACGGTACATGAAGGTCGAATACAGGGACAGAGAGACAAGGGAAAGCAACGCATGACATACCTAGCGAGATTAAGCAAGCGGATAACAGAACGCGGTCTTTCGGAGGTGGCTGAGGGACGAAAGTTATTGAGAGCTACCAGGGATAGGAGGATGTGGAGGGCCATGATCTGAAGGGACACGGTACATGAAGGTCGAATACAGGGACAGAGAGACAAGGGAAAGCAACGCATAACATACCTAGCTAACTTAAGCAAGCGGATAACAGAACGTGGTCTGTCGGAGTTGGCTGAGGGACAAAAGTTATTAAGAGCTACAAGGGATAGGGGTAAGTGGATGGCAATGATCGCCTACGTTCTGAAGGGATACGGTACATGAAGGTCGAATACAGGGAGAGAGAGAGACAAAGGAAAGCAACGCATAACATACCTAGCGAGATTAAGCAAGCGGATAACAGAACGCGGTCTGTCGGAGGTGGCTGAGGGACGAAAGTTATTAAGAGCTACAAGGGATAGGGGTAAGTGGATGGCAATGATCGCCTACGTTCTGAAAGGACACGGTACATGAAGGTCGAATACAGGGACAGAGAGAAGGGAAAGCAACGCATGACATACGTAGCGGGATTAAGGCGGATAACAGAACGTGGTCTGTCGGAGGTGGCTGAGGACAAAAGTTATTAAGAGCTACAAGGGATAGGGGTAAGTGGATGGCAATGATCGCCTACGTTCTGAAGAGACACGGTACATGAAGGTCGAATACAGGGAGAGAGAGAGAGACAAGGAAAGCAACGCATAACATACCTAGCGAGTTTAAGCAAGCGGATAACAGAACGCGGTCTTTCGGAGGTGGCTGAGGGACGAAAGTTATTAAGTGCTACAAGGGATAGGGGTAAGTGGATGGCAATGATCGCCTACGTTCTGAAGGGACACGGTACATGAAGGTCGAATACAGGGACAGAGAGACAAGGGAAAGCAACGCATGACATACGTAGCGGGATTAAGCAAGCGGATAACAGAACGTGGTCTGTCGGAGGTGGCTGAGGGACGAAAGTTATTGAGAGCTACAAGGGATAGTGGGAAGTGGAGGGCCATGATCTGAAGGGACACGGTACATGAAGGTCGAATACAGGGACAGAGAGACAAGGGAAAGCAACGCATGACATACCTAGCGGGATTAAGCAAGCGGATAACAGAACGTGGTCCCTCGGAGGTGGCTGAGGGACGAAAGTTATTGAGAGCTACCAGGGATAGGGGGAAGTGGAGGGCCATGATCTGAAGGGACACGGTACATGAAGGTCGAATACAGGGACAGAGAGACAAGGGAAAGCAACGCATAACATACCTAGTTAACTTAAGCAAGCGGATAACAGAACGTGGTCTGGCGGAGTTGGCTGAGGGACAAAAGTTATTAAGAGCTACAAGGGATAGGGGTAAGTGGATGGCAATGATCGCCTACGTTCTGAAGAGACACGGTACATGAAGGTCGAATACAGGGACAGAGAGACAAGGGAAAGCAACGCATGACATACGAAGCGATTAAGCAAGCGGATAACAGAACGTGGTCTGTCGGAGGTGGCTGAGGGACGAAAGTTATTGAGAGCTACAAGGGATAGGGGAAGTGGAGGGCCATGATCTGAAGGACACGGTATGAAGGTCGAATACAGGGTCGACAGAGAGACAAGGAAAGCAACGCATGACATACCCAGCGGGATTAAGCAAGCGGATAACAGAACGCGGTCTTTCGGAGGTGGCTGAGGGACGAAAGTTATTGAGAGCTACCAGGGATAGGGGTAAGTGGATGGCCATGATCTGAAGGGACACGGTACATGAAGTTCGAATACAGGGACAGAGAGACAAGGGAAAGCAACGCATAACATACCTAGCGGGATTAAGCAAGCGGATAACAGAACGCGGTCTGTTTACGGAGGTGGCTGAGGGACGAAAGTTATTGAGAGCTACAAGGGATAGGGGTAAGTGGATGGCAATGATCGCCTACGTTCTGAAGGGACACGGTACATGAAGGTCGAATACAGGGACAGAGAGACAAGGGAAAGCAACGCATGACATACCTAGCGGGATTAAGCAAGCGGATAACAGAACGTGGTCCCTCGGAGGTGGCTGAGGGACGAAAGTTATTGAGATCTACCAGGGATAGGGGGAAGTGGAGGGCCATGATCTGAAGGGACACGGTACATGAAGGTCGAATACAGGGACAGAGAGACAAGGGAAAGCAACGCATAACATACCTAGGTAACTTAAGCAAGCGGATAACAGAACGTGGTCTGGCGGAGTTGGCTGAGGGACAAAAGTTATTAAGAGCTACAAGGGATAAGGGTAAGTGGATGGCAATGATCGCCTACGTTCTGAAGGGACACGGTACATGAAGGTCGAATACAGGGACAGGGAGACAAGGGAAAGCAACGCATAACATACCTAGCGAGATTAAGCAAGCGGATAACAGAACGCGGTCTGTCAGAGGTGGCTGAGGGACGAAAGTTATTAAGAGCTACAAGGGATAGGGGTAAGTGGATGGCAATGATCGCCTACGTTCTGAACGGACACGGTAGATGAAGGTCGAATACAGGGACAGAGAGACAAGGGAAAGCAACGCATGACATACGTAGCGGGATTAAGCAAGCGGATAACAGAACGTGGTCTGTCGGAGGTGGCTGTGGGACGAAAGTTATTGAGAGCTACAAGGGATAGTGGGAAGTGGAGGGCCATGATCTGAAGGGACACGGTACATGAAGGTCGAATACAGGGACAGAGAGACAAGGGAAAGCAACGCATAACATACCTAGCTAACTTATGCAAGCGGATAAAAGAACGTGGTCTGTCGGAGTTGGCTGAGGGACAAAAGTTATTAAGAGCTACAAGGGATATAGGTAAGTGGATGGCAATGATCGCCTACGTTCTGAAGGGACACGGTACATGAAGGTCGAATACAGGGACAGAGAGACAAGGGAAAGCAACGCATGACATACCTAGCGGGATTAAGTAAGCGGATAACAGAACGTGGTCTGTCGGAGGTGGCTGAGGGACGAAAGTTATTGAGAGCTATCAAGGATAGTGGGAAGTGGAGGGCCATACCTAGATCTGAAGGGACAAAGTTATTGGTACATGAAGGTCTGAAGGAATACAGAAGGTCGAGGGAGAGAGACAAGGAAAGCAACGCATAACATACCTAGCTAGTTTAAGCAAGCGGATAACAGAACGCGGTCTGGCGGAGGTGGCTGAGGGACGAAAGTTATTAAGAGCTACAAGGGATAGGGGGTAAGTGGATGGCAATGATCGCCTACGTTCTGAAGGGACACGGTACATGAAGGTCGAATACAGGGACAGAGAGACAAGGGAAAGCAACGCATGACATACCTAGCGAGATTAAGCAAGCGGATAACAGAACGTGGTCTGTCGGAGGTGGCTGAGGGACGAAAGTTATTGAGAGCTACAAGGATAGTGGGAAGTGGAGGGGCCAACGTTCTGAAGGGACACGGTACATGAAGGTCGAATACAGGGACAGAGAGACAAGGGAAAGCAACGCATGACATACCTAGCGGGATTAAGCAAGCGGATAACAGAACGTGGTCTGTCGGAGGTGGCTGAGGGACAAAAGTTATTGAGAGCTACCAGGATAGGGGGAAGTGGAGGCCACGATCTGAAGGGACACGGTACATGAAGGTCGAATACAGGGACAGAGAGACAAGGGAAAGCAACGCATAACATACCTAGTTAACTTAAGCAAGCGGATAACAGAACGTGGTCTGGCGGAGTTGGCTGAGGGACAAAAGTTATTAAGAGCTACAAGGGATAGGGGTGGGTGGATGGCAATGATCGCCTACGTTCTGAAGAGACACGGTACATGAAGGTCGAATACAGGGACAGAGAGACAAGGGAAAGCAACGCATGACATACGTAGCGGGATTAAGCAAGCGGATAACAGAACGTGGTCTGTCGGAGGTGGCTGAGGGACGAAAGTTATTGAGAGCTACAAGTTGACATACCTTGCAGGGATTAAGCAAGCGGATAACAGAGAAGGGGGATGGGAAGTGGAGGGCCATGATCTGAAGGGACACGGTACATGAAGGTCGAATACAGGGACAGAGAGACAAGTGAAAGCAACGCATAACATACCTAGTTAACTTAAGCAAGCGGATAACACAACGTGGTCTGGCGGAGGTGGCTGAGGGACGAAAGTTATTAAGAGCTACAAGGGATAGGGGTAAGGGGATGGCAATGATCGCCACGTTCTGAAGGGACACGGTACATGAAGGTCGAATACAGGGACAGAGAGACAAGGGAAAGCAACGCATAACATACCTAGCGGGATTAAGCAAGCGGATAACAGAACGCGGTCTTTCGGAGGTGGCTGAGGGACGAAAGTTATTGAGAGCTACAAGGGATAGGGGTAAGTGGATGGCAATGATCGCCTACGTTCTGAAGGACACGGTACATGAAGGTCGAATACAGGGACAGAGAGACAAGGAAAGCAACGCATGACATACCTAGCGGGATTAAGCAAGCGGATAACAGAACGTGGTCCTCGGAGGTGGCTGAGGGACGAAAGGCTATTGAGATCTACCAGGGATAGGGGGAAGTGGAGGGCCATGATCTGAAGGGACACGGTACATGAAGGTCGAATACAGGGACAGAGACAAGGGAAAGCAACGCATGACATACCTAGTTAACTTAAGCAAGCGGATAAAAGAACGGGTCTGTCGGAGTTGGCTGAGGGACAAAAGTTATTAAGAGCTACAAGGGATAGGGGTAAGTGGATGGCAATGATCGCCTACGTTCTGAAGGGACACGGTACATGAAGGTCGAATACAGGGACAGAGAGACAAGGGAAAGAAACGCATAACATACCTAGCGAGATTAAGTAAGCGGATAACAGAACGCGGTCTGTCGGAGGTGGCTGAGGGACGAAAGTTATTAAGAGCTGATCTGAAGGGATAGGGGTAAGTGGATGGCAATGATCGCCTACGTTCTGAAGGGACACGGTACATGAAGGTCGAATACAGGGACAGAGAGACAAGGGAAAGCAACGCATGACATACGTAGCGGGATTAAGCAAGCGGATAACAGAACGTGGTCTGTCGGAGGTGGCTGAGGGACGAAAGTTATTAAGAGCTACAAGGATAGGGGGAAGTGGAGGGCCAATGATCTGAAGGGACACGGTACATGAAGGTCGAATACAGGGACAGAGAGACAAGGGAAAGCAACGCATAACATACCTAGCTAACTTATGCAAGCGGATAAAAGAACGTGGTCTGTCGGAGGTGGCTGAGGGACAAAAGTTATTAGAGCTACAAGGGATAGGGGTAAGTGGATGGCAATGATCGCCCATACGTTCTGAAGGGACACGGTACATGAAGGTCGAATACAGGGACAGAGAGACAAGGGAAAGCAACGCATGACATACCTAGCGGGATTAAGCAAGCGGATAACAGAACGTGGTCTGTCGGAGGTGGCTGAGGGACGAAAGTTATTGAGAGCTACAAGGGATGAGTGGGAAGTGGAGGCCATGATCTGAAGGGACACGGTACATGAAGGTCGAATACAGGGACAGAGAGACAAGGAAAGCAACGCATGACATACCTAGCGAGATTAAGCAAGCGGATAACAGAACGCGGTCCCTCGGAGGTGGCTGAGGGACGAAAGTTGGCTGAGAGCTACCAGGGATAGGAGGGATGTGGAGGGCCATGATCTGAAGGGACACGGTACATGAAGGTCGAATACAGGGACAGAGAGACAAGGGAAAGCAACGCATAACATACCTAGCTTAACTTAAGCAAGCGGATAACAGAACGTGGTCTGGCGGAGTTGGCTGAGGGACAAAAGTTATTAAGAGCTACAAGGGATAGGGGGGTGGATGGCAATGATCGCCTACGTTCTGAAGGGACACGGTACATGAAGGTCGAATACAGGGAGAGAGAGAGACAAAGGAAAGCAACGCATAACATACCTAGCGAGATTAAGGAAGCGGATAACAGAACGCGGTCTGTCGGAGGTGGCTGAGGGACGAAAGTTATTAAGAGCTACAAGGGATAGGGGTAAGTGGATGGCAATGATCGCCTACGTTCTGAAGGGACACGGTACATGAAGGTCGAATACAGGGACAGAGAGACAAGGGAAAGCAACGCATGACATACGTAGCGGGATTAAGCAAGCGGATAACAGAACGTGGTCTGTCGGAGGTGGCTGAGGGACAAAAGTTATTAAGAGCTACAAGGGATAGGGGGAAGTGGATGGCAAATGATCGCTGAATGTTCTGGAGACACGGTACATGAAGGTCGAATACAGGGAGAGAGAGAGACAAGGAAAGCAACGCATAACATACCTAGCTGAGTTTATGCAAGCGGATAACAGAACGCGGTCTGTCGGAGGTGGCTGAGGGACGAAAGTTATTAAGAGCTACAAGGATAGGGGTAAGGGATGGCAATGATCGCCTACGTTCTGAAGGACACGGTACATGAAGGTCGAATACAGGACAGAGAGATAAGGGAAAGCAACGCATGACATACGTAGCGGGATTAAGCAAGCGGATAACAGAACGTGGTCTGTCGGAGGTGGCTGAGGGACGAAAGTTATTGAGAGCTACAAGGGATAGTGGGAAGTGGAGGGCCATGATCTGAAGGGACACGGTACATGAAGGTCGAATACAGGGACAAAGAGACAAGGGAAAGCAACGCATGACATACCTAGCGGGATTAAGCAAGCGGATAACAGAACGTGGTCCCTCGGAGGTGGCTGAGGGACGAAAGTTATTGAGAGCTACCAGGGATAGGGGGAAGTGGAGGGCCATGATCTGAAGGGACACGGTACATGAAGGTCGAATACAGGGACAGAGAGACAAGGGAAAGCAACGCATAACATACCTAGTTAACTTAAGCAAGCGGATAACAGAACGTGGTCTGGCGGAGTTGGCTGAGGGACAAAAGTTATTAAGAGCTACAAGGGATAGGGGTAAGTGGATGGCAATGATCGCCTACGTTCTGAAGGGACACGGTACATGAAGGTCGAATACAGGGACAGAGAGACAAGGGAAAGCAACGCATAACATACCTAGCGAGATTAAGCAAGCGGATAACAGAACGCGGTCTGTCGGAGGTGGCTGAGGGACGAAAGTTATTAAGAGCTACAAGGGATAGGGGTAAGTGGATGGCAATGATCGCCTACGTTCTGAAGGGACACGGTAGATGAAGGTCGAATACAGGGACAGAGAGACAAGGGAAAGCAACGCATGACATACGTAGCGGGATTAAGCAAGCGGATAACAGAACGTGGTCTGTCGGAGGTGGCTGAGGGACGAAAGTTATTGAGAGCTACAAGGGATAGTGGGAAGTGGAGGGCCATGATCTGAAGGGACACGGTACATGAAGGTCGAATACAGGGACAGAGAGACAAGGGAAAGCAACGCATAACATACCTAGCTAACTTATGCAAGCGGATAAAAGAACGTGGTCTGTCGGAGTTGGCTGAGGGACAAAAGTTATTAAGAGCTACAAGGGATAGGGGTAAGTGGATGGCAATGATCGCCTACGTTCTGAAGGGACACGGTACATGAAGGTCGAATACAGGGACAGAGAGACAAGGGAAAGCAACGCATGACATACCTAGCGGGATTAAGCAAGCGGATAACAGAACGTGGTCTGTCGGAGGTGGCTGAGGGACGAAAGTTATTGAGAGCCACAAGGATAGGGGAAGTGGAGGCCATGATCTGAAGGGACACGGTACATGAAGGTCGAATATTACAGAGAGACAAGGGAAAGCAACGCATGACATACTTAGCGAGATTAAGGCGGATAACAGAACGCGGTCCCTTCGAGGTGGCTGAGGGACGAAAAGTTATTGAGAGCTACCAGGGATAGGGGGAAGTGGAGGCCATGATCTGAAGGGACACGGTACATGAAGGTCGAATACAGGGACAGAGAGACAAGGGAAAAGCAACGCATAACATACCGAGTTAACTTAAGCAAAGCGGATAACAGAACGTGGTCTGGGCGGAGTTGGCTGAGGGACAAAAGTTATTAAGAGCTACAAGGGATAGGGGTGTGGATGGCAATGATCGCCTACGTTCTGAAGGGACACGGTACATGAAGGTCGAATACAGGACAGAGAGACAAGGGAAAGCAACGCATAACATACCTAGCGAGATTAAGCAAGCGGATAACAGAACGCGGTCTGTCGGAGGTGGCTGAGGGACGAAAAAGTTATTAAGAGCTACAAGGGATAGGGGTAAGGGATGGCAATGATCGCCTACGTTCTGAAGGGACACGGTAGATGAAGGTCGAATACAGGATAGAGAGACAAGGGAAAGCAACGCATGACATACGTAGCGGGATTAAGCAAGCGGATAACAGAACGTGGTCTGTCGGAGGTGGCTGATGGACGAAAGTTATTGAGAGCTACAAGGGATAGTGGGAAGTGGAGGGCCATGATCTGAAGGGACACGGTACATGAAGGTCGAATACAGGGACAGAGAGACAAGGAAAGCAACGCATAACATACCTAGTTAACTTAAGCAAGCGGATAACAGAACGTGGTCTGTCGGAGGTGGCTGAGGGACGAAAAGTTATTAGAGCTACAAGGGATAGGGGAGGGATGGCAATGATCGCCTAGGGACACGGGTACATGAAGGTCGAATACAGGGACAGAGAGACAAGGGAAAGCAACGCATAACATACCTAGCGAATTAAGCAAGCGGATAACAGAACGTGGTCTGTCGGAGGTGGCTGAGGGACGAAAGTTATTGAGAGCTACAAGGGATAGGGGGAAGTGGAGGCCATGATCTGAAGGGACACGGTACATGAAGGTCGAATACAGGGACAGAGAGACAAGGGAAAGCAACGCACATAACATTACCAAGCGGATAAACTTCCCTCGGAGTTGCAAGCGGATAAAAGAACGTGGTCTGTCGGAGAACGTGGGGACAGAGGGAAAAGCAAAAGTTATTAAGAACTAACAAACGGGATAGGGGGTGGATGGGTAATGGATGGCGCTGATACGTTCTGAAGGGACACGGCCAGGTCGAAATACAGGGACAGAGAGAAGGGCATGACACGGGATTAAGCAAGCGGATAACAGAACGTGGTCTGTCGGAGGTGGCTGAGGGACGAAAGGGAGAGCTACAAGGGATAGTGGGAAGTGGAGGGCCATGATCTGAAGGGACACGGTACATGAAGGTCGAATACAGGGACAGAGAGACAAGGAAAGCAACGTAACATACCTAGCTAAGGGATTATGCAAGCGGATAAAAGAACGTGGTCTGTCGGAAATAACAGAACGTTATTGGCTGAGGGACAAAAGTTATTAAGAGCTACAAGGGATAGTAAGTGGATGGCAATGGACGTTCTGAAGGGACACGGTACATGAAGGTCGAATACAGGGACAGAGAGACAAGGGAAAGCAACGCATGACATACCTAGCGGGATTAAGAAGCGGATAACAGAACGTGGTCTGTCGGAGGTGGCTGAGGGACAAAGTTATGAGCTACCAGGATAGGAGGATGGAGGCCTACGTTCTGAAGGGACACGGTACATGAAGGTCGAATACAGGGACAGAGAGACAAGGGAAAGCAACGCATAACATACGTAGCGGGATTAAGCAAGCGGATAACAGAACGGGTCTGTCGGAGGTGGCTGAGGGACGAAAGTTATTGAGAACTACAAGGGATAGGGGGAAGTGGAGGGCAATGTTCTGAAGGGACACGGGACATGAAGGTCGAATACAGGGACAGAGAGACAAGGAAAGCAACGCATAACATACCTAGCGAGATTATGCAAGCGGATAAAGAACGCGGGCTGGATCGGAGGTGGCTGAGGGACAAAAGTTATTAAGAGCTACAAGGGATAGGGGTAAGGGATGGCAATGATCGCCTACGTTCTGAAGGGACACGGTACATGAAGGTCGAATACAGGGACAGAGAGACAAGGAAAGCAACGCATGACATACCTAGCGGGATTAAGCAAGCGGATAACAGAACGTGGTCTGTCGGAGGTGGCTGAGGGACGAAAGTTATTGAGAGCTACAAGGGATAGTGGGAAGTGGAGGGCCATGATCTGAAGGGACACGGTACATGGAGGTCGAATACAGGGACAGAGAGACAAGGGAAAGCAACGCATGACATACCTAGTTAATTAAGCAAGCGGATAACAGAACGCGGTCTTTCGGAGGTGGCTGAGGGACGAAAAGTTATTGAGAGAGCCAGGGATAGGGAGGATGGGAGGGCCATGATCTGAAGGGACACGGTACATGAAGGTCGAATACAGGGACAGTGAGACAAGGGAAACAACGCATAACATACCTAGCGAACTTAAGCAAGCGGATAACAGAACGTGGTCTGGCGGAGTTGGCTGAGGGACAAAAGTTATTAAGAGCTACAAGGGATAGGGGATAAGTGGATGGCAATGATCGCCTATGTTGTGAAGGGACACGGTACATGAACGTCGAATGCAAGGACAGAGAGACAAGTGAAAGCAACGCATAACATACCTAGCGAGATTAAGGAAGCGGATAACAGAACGCGGTCTGGCGGAGTTGGCTGAGGGACTAATGTTATTGAGAGCTACAATGGATAGGGGGATGTGGATGATCATGATCGCCTACGTCCTGAAGGGATACGGTACATGAAGGTCGAATACAGGGACAGAGAGACAAGGGAAAGCAACGCATGACATACCTAGCGGGATTAAGCAAGCGGATAACAGAACGTGGTCTGGCGGAGTAGGCTGATGGGCGAAAGTTATTGAGAGCTACATGGGATAGTGGGAAGTGGAGGACCATGATCGCCTAAATTCTGAAGGGACACGGTACATGAAGGTCGAATACAGGGACAGAGAGACAAGAGAAAGCAACGCATGACATACCTAGCGGGATTAAGCAATCGGATAACAGAACGTGGTCTGTCGGAGGTGGCTGATGGACGACAGTTTTTGATAGCTACAAGGGATAGTGGGAAGTGGAGGGCCATGATCGCCTACGTTCTGACTAGACTTGGTAGATGAAGGTCGAATACAGGGTCAGAGAGACAAGAGAAAGCAACGCATAACATACCAGCGAACATAAGCAAGCGGATAACAGAACGTGGTCTGGCGGATTTAGCTGAGGGACGAAAGTTATTGAGAGCTACAAGCGATAAGGGGATGTGGAGGCCCCATGATCGCTTACGTTCTGAAGGGACACGGTACATGAAGGTCGAATACAGGGACAGAGAGACAAGGGAAAGCAACGCATGACATACCTAGCGGGATTAAGCAAGCGGATAACAGAACGTTTTCTGGCGGTGGTGGCCTAGGGACGAAAGTTATTAAGAGCTACAAGCGATAGGGGGAAGTGGAGGGCCATGATCGCCTACGTCCTGAAGGGACACGGTACATGAAGGTCGAATACAGGGACAGAGAGACAAGGGAAAGCAACGCATAACATACCTAGCGAACTTAAGCAAGCGGATAACAGAACCTGGTCTGTCGGAGGTGGCTGAGGGATGAAAGTTATTGAGTGCTACAAGGGATAGGGGGAAGTGGAGGGCCATTTGAAAGAACGTGGCACGTAAACAAAAAATTGTTAAACAATTAGTGTGTGAACATTCTTAAAATAAAGGTTTCAGTCAATATCGGTTAACCTTATATCGAAAATTGATAGAAAATATCCAGGTTTAATTTGCTTTCATTAATTTTTACTGTAATTTTCTGTTTCATAGAATGTAATTTTTATTACGAAAGAAAGGCAATTCGCTTTAATTCTTTGACCGATTTACATTGTAAACATATAATATAAAACAGACCTCTTACGTTATATTTCATTATTACTACAATGTAAATCTTGTTAAATGTGACCCTTTGTTTGACACACACGCACAGAAAGATAGAGAGAGAGAGAGAGTGAGAGAGGGAGAGTGAGAGAGTGAGAGAGAGGAAGATGGAGATCTTCTAGCACTTTCTCTCAATTAGTATCATATAGTGATGAGGATGAAATGAAAAATCCCAACCAACCTGTTTTTATATATGGCTTAGTTTTTTTTTCTTCTCCTTTTTAAATCTTGTGTGGTTGTGGTTCAGATGCAGCTTGTTCGCTGCTCTTGGCTCAGTGAATACAACCCTCTTTTAAATGTTTATCATTTCACTCTAAATACGGCGTGGTAGCACCTGTTAGGATCCCAGCTATGGGCAAATAGTAAACCCCCAAACAAAACAAAACACTATGTAACTATAAGAATACATATTTATAGTAAAAGTGCAGGCAGTACAAATTTATATAGTAAAATTACCAACAATACATATTTATAGTAAAAATACCAGCAATTTATCTGTAATTGAAGGCATTCAATTGTGTTCAAAATATTTAGATTTCGGCATAAATAATCCATAGAGGTTGATATGCCGCTAACAAAATCAACCAACCAATCAAAAATAAGCTGGTCGCCGAAACTGATATAATTTTATAATTGTCTACATGCCGGTTTTCTTTTTGGCATTCGTCCATTCTCTCTTTATTTCTATCAATCAATTCTGTGATTGATTATTGATTTTTGCTCAAACCTCCTGCAACCTTTAACCGCAAGCAAACTGTAGATAGCCCCATTAAGTTGTAAAATCGAACAATCAGCTGATACAGATGGGAGGGAGGTAAATATATACTTCGGCTGATAGGTAGATGCGAAGTGAAAGTTTTATTATGTATTAATGGATAGGTAAAAATAGACACGTAAGTAAAAGCGAATGAAAAGTTGAATAGGTTAACATCAATAGATATTCAATATTGATAATAATAATAATATTCATTGCATGTGTGTGTGTGTGTGTGTGTGCGCGCGCACGCGCAAGCTCTGTTCGGGAAGTATCCAACCATTTTGAATAACTCGGGAGCGAGTTGCGCAGCCGTGTTCTAATTTGGCAACCAATCAGAGGAGACCTTACAGCGCATGCGTAAACAGACACATTCCCGTGAATTCAACGGTGAAACCCCACTGACTTCATTGTGTGTCTGTCGTATTCGATGACTGAGTGGCCTACCAAAAGATTGTATTACGCATATGTGTCAGCCCGCCCTACTCAAGAAGTTTGTTGTTACTGTATTTTTCTGTGTTTATGTTACAAGCTGTGTTGTGTGGAAGTTATAATAATGGATGCTGGATGGGAGTAGCAGTAATTCCATGTTTTTGTGTCTTTAAAACACTGTTAAAACACGCATTCCGAGTTCTTTCAAAGCAATTGACATTTAAGTTTGGCTTAAACTGCTTCATATAAAATACTTCTATTATCTTTAAACGTCTTTTGCAATTAGGTGAAAAATGTGACGTCTGCCTGGTTGCGTCCGTTGTGCTATCCTGTCCTGTGACGACCAACTGGCTTGGTATTGATCGCGGCACCAAATGTGACGTTCTAACTTTTTGCTGATTCGGATGGGAATCTGGTTAGATTCGGTATCAGCCTTGTCGTTCCCAGCTCGCCTCCAACGTCTGGTTACCGAAGTAACTGCTTTGATTTCCAGTCCAACCTACCCACGTTGTGAATTGATCTAGGCAGACGAAATCAATCAGTCGCCGGGCCGTACTGCAAGTCGAGTTCGAACAAGGGTGATATCGCACAAGTATGTGTAAAATAAAATAAAATAATAACTCGAAAAGTTCAAATGTGTTAAAAAAAAAGAATAACAATACTTTATATCTTGTTGCTGAGTACAGGACTGAGTCTTCTTCCCAACTCGCTATATGGAATCGTGACACTTTGTGTTTGTTAGGCGAGTCTTAACATCTTGTTTGTTCTTTAAAAAACTGGTTCTTGGTGCATCTTCAGGCGAAATTCGTAAAACTTGTTTTAGTGGTGTGAGTCTAAGTCGTTCTTCAAAAATAAATTGTTCTTGGTTAGAAGATGAGTCGTGATTTGCGTGAATCTTAGTCAGCTTCTACGAGGCGGGTGCAACTTCAACTGCGAACTTCGAACTTAACTCAACTGCCTCTCAACTGGAACTGAACTCGAACTGATTTTCGCTCGCTGCGACTTTGCTTATATGGACGCCGACCAAAACCGGGGTGGGCTTGTTGGGGTTTGAGGTTCCTTGATAATTCCAAACCCACAATCCACTTCTTTGTTTTCGGTCAGCAAAACTTTATTATTTTCCATTTTTGGAAGTCTTCTCGTCCTCCCACCTTCTTCTGTTCTCGTATTGGTATCTCACGATACCCTCAGAGGGTGTCAATGGTTTTCCCTCTCTCTCACAGTGGCATCTCACACCTATCCCCTCAATGGGTGCCATCAGGCCTCCTCTTCTGCTTCACATGATTACCTCCGCCCAATACTCCTGCTATCATTCAGCCAATGGGCGCTCAGCGGCGTGGGTGTGGCCAGACTAGCCTCAGTTTAAAAAAATCTTGCTCAAAGAAAAAAAAAATTATCTCTTTTTTCTTTTTCTTTCACTTTTCCTTTTCTTTCTTCTCTTCGAGGAGACCTCACACCCTAGACTTTTTATCTTTAACCGAATTACCTGGAATTCGTCAATGAGATTTTCGCCAATTAACAAGTGGGTGGTCAACCAGACGTACCTACACTCCTGGCGCTAACCACTTACCCGATAAAACAATTTCGCCACCACAGCCAGTTTTCGACACAAAACAGATGCCTTTTTCCAAACGACTTTTCCGTAGATAACCAATGGTTTGGTCTTTTGTCTTGGCAACTGTGTGTGGTCCAAATGGACATTTTGCGACACAGTCAATGTTTATCTATTTAGAATTCTGTCTCTGAGGTTATTTGGTCAACCTGGAATTTCCACCCGCCCCGTAACCTAAATCAGATTAATTCCAGTATCTTCCTTTTTACCTTCTCGACAATGGAAAAATAAAAATTTTACCACTTTTCCTTGTCAGAAAAATAACACCGCTTAGTGTCCTTTTCGTGATGGCTTCTTATAACCTAATTTTAATTCTCGCCTTTCTTTTTTTTCTTTCCTTTTTCTTTTCTCCTTTCTCCCTTTTAGCAAGCCAAATAGTGTCACAGTGTTATCTACGAGGACTTTCTTATGGGAGCAGGGAGTTGTGTATGAGTGTTTTTTATCGATTTCACCGCAAGGAAGGCAGTAAAGCCACTAAGACACAAAGGGTTATTGGGCGTTGAAGAATTAGTAAAAGAAATATTACTACTGAACGGGAAGAGAAAAGAGTAATCAGGAGGAATGTAGATGGCAATTGACATTGCATTGATATTTTTGAAGATCAAAGTATGAAGCCGGAAGGGAGTTCCACAAGCAAGAAGTGCGAGAAAAGAAACTCTTAGCATAGAATTTACAGCTACAGCTAGCCTACTCAATTGTAAATTGATGAGATCTCGGCGCTAGTCTAGTACTGCGCTTAAATTAAAAAAAGATGTTTACGTACCATAGCGACGAGCAATTGCCGTGAAAATATTTATAGAAAAGACACGGGGAGGCAACCTTACGGCGATGAGAAAGTGACTGAGACGCCAGATCAGAACTAATAATATTGCTGATTCATTGGATTTTATCGAGGCCAAGCCAAATTGCAATGGCACCGGACCATGTGTAGCAGTAATATTCTAATCATGGACGAATGGTAGACTTATAGATATGTATGATAGATTCTGGAGATAAAAATTGTCTCGTACAACTTAGCAGCTAACCTAGTAATGGATTCAATATAGTCTTTCCACCATGTCAATGTTACCCCGAGAAAGCGCAACGAGTCACTTTCCTGGGGGTTAGCATCAGCCATACTGATAGAAGACAGCGAGGTGTCTTTCAGATGGTTAATGGAGAGAAGTTTAGTTTCGGAAGTGTTAAAATTAGCAAGCCAATTTTTGCCCCAGTTAACTACAGACTTGGAGACGTTTTGGACATCAGCTCGCATTTTGACCTTATCCAGCTAATTACCCTTACTATGAAGACAGGAACAAATGGCTGTGTCATCAGCGTAGATACCAGTCTGGGAGATCATTAATGAAAATTAAAAAGAAAAGAGGACTCGGGGGACACCGCATTAGTACGAAAGGATCTAGACGAGCGGCCTTTCAGGATAACTTTCATTTCATGATTTGATAGGAAGATTTGATATCAATTCAAAAATGTGCCCGGTGACACTGTAATTTTTCAGCTTATGGAGAAGACACGTATGCCAAATTCTGTCAAAAGCTTTCGAGATGTTCAAAATTACAGCCTGAGTTTCATCGTTTTTTTCTCGAGCATGATAGACTCTTTCCGCAATTAACGTCAGTACATCAGCAGTTGACCTGGAGAAACGAAAGCCATATTACTTGTCTGAGAAATGACCTTGCGATGAGAGATGATGAACCAATTCAGCATTGATTAGGGCCTCTAGAAGTATCCCCAAAAGAGGTAGAAGGTTAATTGACCAATAATTGGAATGGTCGGATGGCTCACAAGGGTTCTTAAAAACTGAAACAACAGATGTTGACTTCTAACAGGCAGAGGAGGCTGCGAGGTATTTATTATACAGTTCAGAAGCACACACATTGATGACTATTACAGGGATACCATCGGGTCCACATGCTTCGTGGGGATCTAGGTTAGTGATGCTAGCAGAAACCATAGAATGGATTATATGCATATCACTCAACAGAGACCCAGGTCTAAGTGGGAAGTTAGTCAGGGATATTCCGGATGAGTCAAGAGTAGAGTTTAAGGAGGATGTACAGACAAAGAATTCAGCTTTATCAGAAGAGGATGTTAACAACACAGATTGATTGAAGTGTGTGTGGGGGTGGTGAATAGAGACCTTACATTTATTTAATAAACTATTACAGAGCCGCCAGTAATCACGGGAGCCAAAGTTGTTAGTTGCAATGCAGTGCCTCATTCTCCCAGCAAACAGGGAATATTGAAGAAAGAAATATTGATTGAGGAGGTAGCTGTTTCTTTTGTTGACTGGTTTATTTGTATTTCTTTTCATGAGATTTGTGTTGAAGAGAAAGAGAAAAGGCCATGATAATTATCATTATCTCTGGCAATACAAACTAACTAGGGTTTGATTGAGAACAAAGCATAATGTGGCCTCAGGGTTGGCCACCGAAAATACGTGCAGGGACACCTACTCATGCGCGATATGGCACTACAAATACCACGATATTATGCGAGTGTTGATCAGAGCCTCCTATCTAAGCGCTACCAAAGAGTTCGGACTCCTAACGACCAGTCGAAAACAGCAGCTAACAAACTGTCAACCTGGTACCCTCATAATAGAAAGTCACAACCATTGATTAGTCTGATCACCAAAATGTTAAGACAGTTAATCATTATGGCCCTGGTAGAAGAAACAAAGAAAGAGACAGTAAACCATGGTTTGAACAGGGGACAAGGAATGCTCATCTACTCCTGTTCAGTAGACGTGGAAGGAGTGCGTGCTGGATGTTAGGTGAGCCTATCTACTTCTATTAACTTGTTCGCAGCACAGAGTGCTAGGTGATTTTATCGAAATGCCAACTCTAGGGAGGTTGCTAAATAAGGCTGTAGACCCCAAAGCCTGAGAAAGATTACCGCATAACTGATGTTGAGTATATCATTAATGATTTTAGGGGAAAGAATTATGATAAGACTAAACTTTGAAAAGTTAGATCATAATCAATTTTAACGTAACTCTGATGTCTCCTACTTAAAAGAGAAAAAAAAATCAGGCACATAACAAGAAAGAATTTATTATAAGTTATGACAAAGTATAAATTCTCATGTCTACTACGAACTAAAAAATCGGGAGGGTAAAAATTAATTCACTCTTGTCACGTCAAGTTTTTCAAACTTTAACTAATTTACCAATACTACAAATTACAACTTCATTTTAATGTAAACAAGTTAGGGGAGGGGGGCCGAAGTTAAAAGCAATGGAGAAAACGAAATAAAGGCCAATAAAAAGGAAGCGGGGAAATAGATATATCAAAACAAAAAAATTACAAACAACAAAAAGCCACAATGCATTGTGTGTTACTTGCGTTTAACTGTTACCTAGGACCACTTAATTGGATTGTCAGTTTCCGACTTAATGACGTCACTAAGCCAATATATACATTTGAACAATATTTGTTTTGTTTATTACAATAATCAGTCTTATATTGGGAAACGAAATTCATAAAATACACTGGTGGTCTGAAGTTTGGATTTCGTAGGCATGTTATTGTTAATTATGAGAGTGTCAGTTTTTAATTTTCTATAGTGTATTGTAAGTTTGACATATTTGCTTAGATCGACGGGTGAAATGATAGCAAATTCAAACACTAGGATGAATCATCTACAGTCTCTTCGTATTCTATTAATAAAAAGGAAGTTTTCATTCAGACAGCTTCTTCCTAAGAACCACTACTTTATAGAATAGCCTGACTTTCCTATATATCCACATAAACTGAATTTCTTACAACTTCCTGTCATGCAACAACGTCATTCAGTAACCCTCTACCTCGAGTCGCTCTTGTGCCTTGTAAAAAGTATTCGTGTGAAAGCGAATGCAACATACCTGGCATACTGATATCGCTTTCCGCATTGATATCCGTTTCATCCATATGTTGACAGCTCGCCAAATATTCTGTTTGTCAATTTTTTTTTTTTTTTTTACTTCAGGGTACAGTTGTAGAATAACCAGAACTCTGGAAAGTTCTTTAAATTTCAATAAGGAAAAATTAGTCATGAAACTTGAAAATAATAAAGAGGTTCCCTGAAATAATTTATTTTTAAGACATTGCATTGCATATTTATATATGCTTGTGTAAAACTTGTGCTTCATGTGCTTTGGAAATTTTTGAATGTTAGTTTTTATATTTGATAAACATACAGTGGGACCTCAATTTAACGGACTAATAGGGGGATCCTCCGTTAAAATTGTTTTGTCCTTTAATTTGAAGCATTTTTTCGTGGTCTAAAAACACAGTACAATACAAAATTATTGAAAATAAATGTAAATACAGTATATCTGTATCTGTATTTTACTTTTATTATATACCTTTAAATAAAGTTTGAAATTTTAAAAGTTAAATCCAGAGTCTGTGGGTTCCGGGACCGTTAATTTGAGGTTTTACTGTACTTTCATTCCCAAAGAATAGCGATACAGTTTTCATTTAAATAAATTTATAAAGAATCTATTATTTTTTGGAGCAGTCGATAATGACTGATTTAAATCCCCAGGAAAACAAAATGGAAAGAGTTATCTTCCCCTTCTTAAATGTTAAGGAATTTAGTATCAAGTTTAAAATATGAGATGACAAAGATTTGACTTATGCATGGAAGCTTATATTGTAAGTTTTACACATTTGCTCGGATCGACAAGTGAAATGAGGCTTCGTATGGCAAATTCGTAAACTGGGATGAGCCATTCACATTCTTTTCTTATTCTGTTAATAAGAAAGAAGTTTTTACTCAAAGAACTTCTTCCTAAGAAGCGTTACTTTGTGAAATAGACTCCTGAGAGGATGCTTTCACAATCACTACAATCTTAACCTCTTTAAGTCTAGGGTTAACTGTTATCTCACCTTCATATCCTCATAAACTGAACTTCTTTATGACATTGCAAATTCGTCTTGTTTATATTTTTGTGTATCTAGTTACAGTAAAGGAAACGTTTTGTTGCACTGTTTTCTGAGTGTTGGTGCCGTTTAGTTTCTGTAGGAATCATCTTATTTGGTTGTCTATAATGTATTTGGGGAAATTGAAAATTTTCGTTAGACACAAAGAAAAAAAGTACTGAACTGTTACGTGATATCCGTACTCCAACATGGCAGTGAATACTGGAAAATCTTCGCAAAGATGAAGACAGTTGAACCAATAGAAACGTGTTTCTACAGATGGATGATGAAGATACCATGGACGGAATATGTGAGCAACGACGAAGTTCTAGAGAAAATGGAAACAAAAAGAAACCTATATTTAACATCAAGAAGAGACTGTTGTTTACTTAGACATGGAAGCCATGAGCTTGGCATTTTATAGGAATCGTTCTACTCGGGTTTTGTTAAATGTCGAAATTCGGAGTGTCGGGATTCGATACAATAATATAAAATATTGTTGTGGGACTGCTCGTAATTCAGCCATTTAGAATAATCCTACGATTTTCATTGAAAGAATAAAATCCAGTAGAAAAAAAATAACGCACTATCAACAAATAAACATTAATTTAATATAATGACAAGAAGTTGGTTATAGATACGAAAGTAAAGTCTTTTTGTTTAGGTCAATAAAGTTCTGGAATAGAATATAAATTGTATTTGCGTACATATGTGAGAAACAGTGAAATGTTGTTATATGAATGTTTGTGTGAAAGAGTCAGTACGTATGTGCGTGCTTAGTAGTAACGGGGGGATACAAGTTAGAATTTGGCTCTTACTGTGAACTGTGTTGCCATAGTTTGGGTCGATCTCATTGTAGTTTGTCAGCGCGTTAGCTTTTTGCGTGTGGACGAGATAGAGTCTTGAAGATGGTAACTTCTGTGCGTCTCATCTTTGGAGTCGGACTTCATGTGTTTTATACACTTTTTCGTAAGAACATCTGTTCCAGAATTGTATCATTTATTTCTTCCTAATTGGCCCTAATAAGCCACGTGGTACATCTTCTATTTCCTTCGCACAATATTTTGGCAGTATTTACCTAAATCATGATGAAATATTTTATTAACAAATCGCGACAGCTATTAGGGAGATGGGATTATTATATACTTTAATGTTTAGAAAATTTTCGGTATTATTATTGTTTAGGTAATAAACATTATAACATAGCACAAATAGCTATATCGTGGAAAAATAAATGAAATTACTTACGTGTGTGGGGTTGCGGTCAGACGTGGGAGGCTGAGTGTTTACCATGGCTTGTTTTTCAAAGCAAGGCCGCGCCGAGCACAGGTCTTTGTAATGTTTTTACAGGAAAGGGTGGGATGCGCAGGTCTTCCACCTTGTTACTTTAGGCCTGCCTTCCCTCCCTTCTCATCTTTTTTTGTGAGAGGGACTTTATAAGAACAGGGTCGTTCCGCGGCTCTCTTCTCTCATTATTAATTGATCCCTGGTTGAATTTTGGGTTATGAGACTAGGTAGTGTTTCGTAACACTTCCTGTACCGGACCGGCTTCTGATTTACCCTTTGAGTCGAAAGGACTTTTCGACAATATACGTATTTTTACATATTTACGGTTATTTTTTTTTTTTAATTTTTATCAAAAACGACATTCTTGTACATGTAGTTATGGATAATATCTAAAAATTTGACAAAAAAGTTGTTTTTGAACAAATACTATAGTAAAACTTGTTAGGATGAATGAACATAAATCTAAAATTGATTATGAAGAAGTAGAAAATTTCATAAAAAAGAAGAGAGGTTCTATTATAAGTTACGAAAAAAAAAAGGATATAATATTAGTTCAAAGCAAAATTAGAGAAGAAGATGAAAAACAAAACAAAACACACACAAAAAAAAACAAACAAACAAAAAAGGAATAAATAAAAGTTGGTCGTGGACGAAAAGCCAAGTATGTCAATCGGTTTATCTCTTAATGATAGCAAAAATGTTGTTAATCAAACCTGGATGAATTTTTGTGATCGTTCTGAAATATCTGTTAACATCCCATGGAAAGGGCCTGATAATAAAAGGAATAATATTACATGATGTAATATTTGAAATACGCTCTTTTGTTAGAGATAGAAGATTATCAAAAACAAGGACTGGCGCGAAGGACGGTATGTTTTATTCTTCTAAGTCGTGGCTATCTTAATTTTGAAGACAATGATGAAAAAGATTTTAAAGCAAACTTAATAACTACACAAAGATTCTTACGAAAATTCAGATACAAAAGAAGTCATAGAAAAAGTAAGGTGGATTTTAAATTATCCGAAAATATAAGATTGGAGCGCGATGAGTATATTTTAAAAAATACTGATGAGAAGAGTTTACCTAGATGAAAGCTTTATTCATCACAATTATTCTAGTCATGAAGATTCATTATATGACCCTAATGATAGCAGCTACATAGAACCTATCAGACGGCATAAAGGACGCAGACATTGTTTTAGCACTATTATAGAAGGGGATCCAAATGTTCCAGAGGAATTGAGATGGAATTATGTATTACCACATTTGATCAAAGAATCTATCGATATATTTGAAGGTAGAAGGACTAAGGATTATCACCGCATGTTCGATAACCAATATTTCATTAATTGGATCTCTAAGTAAATGAAGACATTAGATGAACGGACCATATTGGACAATGCAAAATATCAGAAGTGTCTTCCTGAAGATGTGCCTAAAAAATCAAGTAAAAAAATGCTATGGGATAAAATTCAAAATTGCATGCAATTGTTTGTCAAACCAATTATATGCAACATGGCCGAAAATGCTGGACATCAAGTGCTTTTTATTCCTCCCTATCACTCCGATCTTCAACCTATAGAGCTCGTGTGGGCTATCACAAAAGCTGAGGTTGGGAGAAAATACAATTCAAGTACCAAGTTCAGTGATGTATTTGCTAGATTAAAAGGAGCACTTGAAAATATATCTAGTGAAACAATTGAACCATTGTATACAATGGTTAATTTATATTATGAAGACATAAAAAACGAAAATGTATCTCTAGATATCTTAACTGATTCAGATCTCTCTAGCCATTCTGACTCTTCTGATTTTTAATTTGTTACTATGATTTTAATAATATGAATTACTTTTATTTTTTATTAATTAATAAATTTAAAATCACACATTAATTTCTAATTTTTTTTAATTAATAACTATTTGTGCTCAGGAATTGACATTAATAGCTGTCTGCTGGTGTGTTAAAATTTTGGAATAAGGCAATAATAAAAATTTAAATTCCATCTCTCTGATAGATGTCGCTATCTGTAAATATTTTAGTGGAGACAACAGTTTCTAGTTTTTTAAAAATAAAACTTTTTTAAATATAAAAATAATTCATAGATTACTCTTCTCTTAACTTTGAGTGCACATGGCTACTTTTCAGGGCGCATTAGTGCGCCCGGACGTACTGCTTGAGAGACGCTGCTCTCTAAATGATATAACGCTCTTCTTTCTGTTTTTATTAGTATTTGGTGTCGATAGATTCGAGCTGGTATTTCCGACTTGACTGACGTAGCGTGGATTCTAGCTAGCGGTTCTTGGATCGATTCAGTGACTATTATTGAAGAACCTATTTTTTTTATATCAAACTCATGAAGCGCTTAAATACAGTCCATATAAACGTACATACATGCCTATAAGACTTTTCTACGTTCGTAAGTCAGTGTGCGTGCGTGTGTGTGTATATAATCGCGTCAGAGGAAAACAAAGGCTGGTAGACAAATATCGGACGTAGTTTTGCCTGCGTTCTCTCATACATTGTTCAATAACGAACGCGTTCTTTGGAGTTCACGAAACTCTGCTATTATTTCGTTGGCTGGGAGAATTCATTTAGTCTTCGACTGCAAAACCATAAAGAGAAAGTCATTAAACAAGTATCTTGGGTATTTCATAACGTCTTCCTTGTTCTTAACCATTGTACAACCATTAATTCATACTTGAGTTATATCTGATGTTCTATGCTTGTATTTGCAGGTATAGCCTATTAGCAGAGAGTAGCACTAAATGTCCGAAAGTATTATCTTTTAATGTTGATTCGCAGTAAGTGTTAATTATGCAATAGTTGTCAGTAATTACAATAATTATCAGTAATTATGGAAACAAGAGTAAATATTAAAATAAAAGTTGTATGTAAATGTTTTACAAAAACTGCTAATTCTTTTACATGTTTGGCAATGTAATACTCTGTCGTGTCAGTATTGAGCCAACGACATAGAATGAATATACACATTTATTTTATTGATAAGTTAAGATTGTTTAGCAGTATTGCCTGTGGACCTTGAGGATTTGAAAAATAAGTTGTTGCGTTTTTGAACTGCCGTTTAACGTAAAATACACAGCTTTAAGCAGCTTGAAGCTGGAAAAGGCCATGCAAAACTATTGGGCCAATGAGATGATAAAGTCATGATAATAGGCAAGTTTCTAAGTAAGATGTGTTCCATATTAACATTGGTACAAACTGCACTGGCAAGTCATTCTATTTGAACATTTGCTCGTTTTTTTTTTACTAAAATAGGTACCTCCAATAATTCCGTATGTCTAAGGTTTAAATGAATTGTCATAAATGAAAAATCTTTCTTGAGGATTTCATTTTAGCTTTAATTGAAAGCTAAAGGATTACATTTTCTAATCGCAGGAACTAAAATACTTTGGTGTATTTCTAGCAGAAATTAGAATAATTCTTGGTTGATTCATTTTTTTTCAGAACAATCGAAACGGCCATTTTGAAATAGCTGTAAACAAAAGTTAATTCTCAGATTTAAAAATCTTGCAAAAATAAAATGTACATTTTTGAAACGTTATTTGCGGAAAATTAGCAAAGTTAAAGTTAAATTAATCTGTCCTGAAACGAAAATTACTTATAGCATAAAATATTGTATACACGCATTTCTTAACTACGGGATCTTGTCATTCTCACGATTCCATCGATATATTGACGGCCTAAGGGGTTGACAGGATAAGTATGGTAGACCAGAATTGACATAAATTTATGAATTATAAGTAAAAACAATTTGTTTTTGTTTTTAACTACCAGATAATTTTAAAAAATTAACAAAATATTTTAAGCAATTATCTAATATTTTCATTATTTAATTTTTTAGGTACTTAGCATTACGTTAAATACTTTCTGAAAATATAGTAAAATTTAAAATATTATAAAAATTTCTTAAATTCATAACACTTCATAAATTATTGTGTTATTTTATGGGAAAACAGTCACGAAAATGTCTTTTAACAGCTCTGTTACACTGTTTACGCATTAAAAGAAAGATATTTAACTAAAATTTCGAACGTGTTAGAAATGTGTAAAAATTTGATAAAAAATAATTGTTCTTTCTTCTTAATAATAATATAAACATTTTAACGATAAAACTTTGTTTTTATTGAGTTTTCGGCCTTTTTTCATCATAGTATTTTTTCAGCGAATTATTAGAGGTACCTACACTAAAATAATTGCTAAAATTTCTAGTGAAACAAAGATGAAGCTATGGTCGGAGCACGTTTGGTTGATTGAGGTCACAGTATTAGGTCGTTTTCAATGGTTGGCAGACCTGTTCTATGGAACAGGCGTGACGCCGGATTGGTGTGGTTTTGGTAGGCTTGTTTTATGTAACGTGGCCACGGTGGCGAATGCAAAGGGAATTTTTTGTAATCAAGTCTAGTAGGACGTGGTAACAGCGGTTTTTTGATAAATCTAACTTTCAAACCGTATGGGCGAATTCTCTTGATTCCTCAAGGGAAAGATAAAATTATTTCTCCATTCTTGGACTTATCTATGTTTGCTAAAAACATAACCAAGATCCCTTGCTCGTCAACGACAGGATCTGTTTTCATAACTTCGACCCTCAAAAAGGGTTCGTTCTTTGTTTACATTTCCCCAAGTTACTTAATTCGTTTTCGTCAGCGAGAATATAATCCAGACCCCTCTCTCTCCTGACATCGATATTAGTTTTCTTAAATTCTCAAGGAAGAGATAAAATTATTTTTCCGTTCTTGGACTTATTTCTGTTTAGAAAAATATAAACAAGATCACCTGCTCGTCAATGACAGGATATATCTTCATAATTTTGACCCTCAGGTCCGTTCTTTGTTTAAATTTCCCAATTCATTTTCGTCAACGAAAATATAAGCCCCGTCCGTCTTTCTTCTCGTTAATGATAAGTACTTTCTTAATTCGTCAAAGAAGAGATAAAATTATTTTTCCAAATCTGTTTTTGTCCGCATGCCAGACACTCGATAAACTTTAGGAGAGAAGGAATCCAGACTGCCCCATTTCCACCAAAATAAAATGTATCTATTCTCTCTCTCTCTCTCTCTCTGTCTGTCTGTCTGTCTGTCTGTCTGTCTGTCTGTCTCTCTCTCTATATATATATATATATATATATATATATATTTCAGTTGGATTCTCTTTTAGGCTTAAGCCTTTGTTGCATATAATTAACATTTAACCATTTCATGGTCTCAGTGTCACACAGTAACATGTTTTCTGGCCCTCAAAGATCATGAAAATGTACTGAGAAAAGCACAATGCTAATCACATTCTCAATTTGGGCTAAAATTAACATAATTAATTAATTTACTAAGGTGGCCGAAAAGTTCTGCACACCAGTGTATACTTTTTAGTCTCTGACCAAACTATAAAGCATATTAAGGCATTACATATAACCAATGTAAGTGTATGTGGGTTGTGTATAAAAATTGTGATAGAGATCCATCTAGACTGAATCGACACAAAATCATTTTAAAGTTCTTTCTCACGTTTAGGTTCCTTTTCACTTCCCCCTGAGACACTCCACTAATCAGGAATAAACCCTAACCTTACCTCTTTGGTGCAATGAGAAGATACTGATTCGGAGGGTGTGGCAGGTTTAAAGTAATTCTCTGATACAGGGTGTGTCCATAGATCACAGACAAACAATAGATCTTCGTTTCAGTGAGAATTCACAAGGCGAAACCATATTCTCCTTTGAATATGACCTGTAATATTCAAGTAGAGGAGATGGGCGCTGTATTCACGGGTTAAAAAAACTATGGCGTCTTCCTTGATGAATTTCATCTTGAATTCAAAAAATGATTAGACAACTGGAAAGGATCAGTATAGAAAGTAGGTAGATACAGTATGTCTATATTATTCAATGAAACATGTTTATATATATTGAAAAATATATACAGTCAACGACGAAATTATTCGTACACCCATCAATTTTGAATATTTTTATCCATTTCTCAGAATCTAATGCCAGTATGATGCCAGGTTTTTTATGCGTTAATAAGCACAAAGAAACGAATATAAAATTCGATTTTTAGAACAATACAACAAATTTGACAGGTGAATTATGCAAAATAGTAAAAGACAAAATTATTCGAACAGTAAAAAATATCGCTTTTAAACTGATTGAGTCATGTAAGTAATTTACATAATTATTTTATCGGTGAAGCCTTCTAGACTATTTATTCGGTAGAATATCTTTGATAATTCCAGCAAAGAACATCATATGTTGCATAGAGTGTCACCATTTTTATTCGTACGTTAACAATACGATGAGGAAAATAATGGAGCTTAGCGTTGACTTGTCGGAAAATAGTTACTGCACTATTTCAAACCGGTTAGCTATCTCTAGATCTACGGTACAGTCCGTTATAAAGAAGTTTAAACAGTTTGACACGACAGAGAAGTTACCTGGGCGTGGAAGAAAATCAAAATTGTCACTAAGAACTGCACGAAAACTGTGTCGCGAGGTTAATATAAACCCAAGAATTGTTTTAAAAGTCATCGCCAAAAGTTTAATACGATGGGTATCAGTGTAAGTACTCGCACAATACAACGTTGTTTAAATAGAAATGGGATGTATGGAAACCAGCTATGACGAACCTCTCTTCACAAACCATGTCAGATTGTTGCTTGGTTTAATTTTGCCAAAACGTTTTTGGACAAAGAAAATTGCTTTTGGGAACAAGTACTATGGAGTGATGAAACAAAAATTAAGCTTTTTGGACATAATGATGTAAAGATTTGGCATAAGAAAGGTGAGACTTTCCTCCCAAAGATCACATTGGCAACATTAACACATGGAGGCGGCTCGATGATATTTTGGGGTTGTTTTAGCTCAAGCGGGGACTGGACAATGAGTTGCAATAAGAGGAATAATGAAATCTGCAGACTATATATATATATTCTGGATGAAAATCTACAACTATCAGCGCAAAACCTTTTATAAGTCGGCGATTTACTTTCCAGCAAGATAATGATCCCAAACATACGTCTAAATCAGTGATTGCGTGGCTTCAGAAAAAGATTACAACTCTGTCATGGCCTTCAATGAGTCCTGACTTGAATTCTATTGAAAATCTATGGCAAGAATTGAAAGTTAGAATAAATCGTTGCTGCCAAAAAATCTTCAGGAATTAGAACGTGTAACCATTGAAGAATAGAAGAAAATCTTAGAAAAGACTTGTTCCAATCTCATCAAAAACTTTAGAAAACGATTGTAGCAAGTTATAAAGATGAGAGCTATTGACTATTAATATCGTGAAAATTGTTCAATTTTTTCTATTTTTCATACAGTCCGAATAATTTTGTCATTTCCTAATTTGCATAATTTGCCCATCATTGTTCTGAAAAATGAGTTTTATATTCCGTTTTTCGTGCTTATTAAGATGTAAAAATCTTGGCTTCATATGGGCATCAATTTCTGAGAAATGGATAAAAATATTCAAAATTGTGTGTACGAATAATTTCGTCGTTGACCGGCCTGAATTTATTATAAAACACAGCATTTACTTAAATATTTGTATCTATAAAAAGAATGTATAAACATAAAAATGTCTTAAAATAATTGTCGGACTTTGTCCATTTCATAATGTGTGACGTCATTTGTTTACATTTGGATACACTTTGAGCAGATATGAATGTACGTGAGAGATTCATGGAAAATTGAAGTTTAAAAGCAGTAAAATCGACCGTGCAAATTGAGCGATTCTCCATGGCTCGATCGGTTAAGGCACGCCAAGCTAAATGACGGTTCCGTATAGGATACAGGTTCGATTCTTGTCGGAGAACGAATATTTTCTATGAAAATTTCTTGGACATTCAAGCCGGTAAATGTTATTAATACTGTTTATTATTAAAAAAAAAAGAGCATTTACTTAAATATTTGTATCTATAAAAAGAATGTATAAACATAAAAATGTCTTAAAATAATTGTCGGACTTTGTCCATTTCATAATGCGTGACGTCATTTGTTTACATTTGGATACGCTTTGAGCAGATATGAATGTACGTGAGAGATTCATGGAAAATTGAAGTTTAAAAGCAGTAAAATCGACCGTGCAAATTGAGTGATTCTCCATGGCTCGATCGGTTAAGGCACGCCAGGCTAAATAACGGTCCCGTATAGGATACAGGTTCGATTCTTGTCGGAGAACGAATATTTTCTATGAAAATTTCTTGGACATTCAAGCCGGTAAATGTTATTAATACTGTTTATTATAAAAAAAGAGCATTTACTTAAATATTTGTATCTATAAAAAGAATGTATAAACATAAAAATGTCTTAAAATAATTATCGGACTTTGTCCATTTCATAATATATATATATATATTGTGCATGTATAACGCCTTTTGCCATCGCCTACACCCGGTGCTGTAACCACAAAGTGGTCTGGTCTTCATGGTTTTAGGACGATGTTTTAACCACAGGGCTAACTGTGCTGGTCAATGCTGATGTTGGTCCAAGCTGGTTGTTGGTCACTGGCCACTTCGATCCACGCTAACTCTGCTGTCGTTGTATTCTTGATCTCAGAGCAGTGGAAGATCGAATGCTGTAGTAGTGCAGTAATTGCAGCGCTGGTTCAAGCTGTGGCGGGTGCTACATTAAAGGAAGAAATATCTTCAGAACGAAAAAATAAAAAAGAAAGATTCATTGGCTTAATCCTCAATTGGTTTATATAGTTCTTGGCACTACAAAGAGTAACCATTCCCGCATCAATCTCTATATTGACACTGTGCCTCGCCTAAAGATTTGGGTTCAAAGCTCTTCGGAATCAGGAAATCTGGTGGCAGCTGACGTAGATTTCGGAAGTACTCGATGCGCGTTCTCAAACTTCGAGCTCCCAAAGCTATTTGCTTATATGCACTTCGGCCCCAAATTGGCGTGGGACGGAACGGTTCTTGGGTGTCGTTGATTTTTCAATTTCCACATTTATAAAGCATCTTTGTTCCCTATTTCTGCTTTCTTAATCGACTGGATGGACTGATCTATAAAGATAAATATCACGCTCTCTTACTGAGTGAGGTGGAAGAGGAACAGAACTGAAGTGAAGTTCACGATTAACTGCTATTCTAGTAGACAGTGTTCTCGACTGTTAGTACCGTATTATTTTTCGGAATAAATTACTATTTTTTTTATATGCGTATCGACTTATACATTTCAGGATACAACAGAAGAATTATCGACCTCCCCGGGAGTAGTTACAGGGATTGCTCCTCCCTCAACTCAAACCTGCTTCATTTCACATCTCGCAGAACCACTCCACACAGGCGGCGCAAAATCCTCCCATTTCCTCCCTCCTTCTCAGCATTCCACCTCAACCCATATCTCAGGGCCGGCACAACTGTCTTTGTGAAAAATCTAATTTTTAATTCGTGTGGGCAAAAGGGCATAGTTTATTCTAATCATTAATTTTAATTCTCCTGCCTCCTCATTGTATAGATAAAATTATCTCTCCATTCTTGGGCTTACCCACGTCCAGGGAAAACACAAACCAGATCACTCTCTCGGTAATTACAGGATCTGTTTTCATAAATTCGACCCTCAAAACGATTTCGCTCCTTGTTTTCATTTCCTAATTTGTTTACGTCAACGAAAATATATTTGTTTGCCTAAATTCTCAAGGAAGAGATAAAATTGTTCTCCGTCCGTGGTCTGATCGCTGTCTAGCGAAAACAGAAACCGAATCACCTGCTTGTCACGACAGGGTCGATCTTCATAACTTCAACCCTCACAAGGGGTTCGTTCTTTGTTTTCATTTCCCAATTCGTTTTCGTCAACGAAAATATATTTGTTTGCCTAAATTCTCAAGGAAGAGATAAAATTGCTCTCCAAATTTGTTTTCGTTCGCATGCCAGACTCTCGATAGATAAGAAAAATAAACTTTAGGAGAAAAGATATTTAGACGATCCCATTTTCACCAAGGAAAATCTCTCTACTTTCTCTTTCTCTTCCAACCTACATTTTGTGCTTAATTCATTTCTGGTCAGAATCAACATTTAACCACCTCATGGCCTCAATGTCACACATGAAGTGGAACGGTTTTTCGCTCTGGTCTTAATCATTGGATTCAATCTTTCTTAAAATTCATGTAATAAAAGTAATCTTGAACGGCTACTCTTCTATATTCTTTCACGTTAATGCGATTGTCCCCCAGGGTTATAGGTATAGACCTACTTTGTTTCTTATCTTCATCAATGACATTCCCGATGCTATCACTTCCCAACTCAGTATCTATGCTGATGACAAAACTATTTACTCTTGGTTTGGTTTGTTTTGTTTTACGGCATATCAACCTCAATGAGTTATTTAATGCCGACAAGATTTTTATTGCTGGTAATATTTTCAAAAATGTATTGCTGGTAATAATGTGTTGCTGGTAATAATTTTTTTTCTTCAAAATTCATTGCTGGTAATAATTTTTTACACTTTCATAGCATTTTGATCCCCAGCTGGGACTCTAACTGGTGCTAACACCCTGGGTAAAGGTGGACCTGGGAACACTAGCAATTAAGAGGTGGTTTCACGCTCCTCAAAACCTCTTAATCAGAGGCCTTGCTGTTGGACATTGTTTATCGTCTTACCCAGGACGCCTATTTACTCTTGTCTTAATAGTAAGTCCGATAGGTTCGATAAGGTAAAACTACAGCTGATCTTGAAAATGGCCTTCGATCAGTTGTAACTGGCAGAGAATTGGCTTATAAATTTGAACGCCACCAAAACGACACTGTTTTATCTTTTAATCAACATATCGAACCATTTTTGCCTTCGATCATCATGGCCGATGCTAACCTCAAGAAGAGCAACTCTTTGCGACTTCTTGAACATGTTTCTACTGACTTCAATTTGAATGATTATATTGAATCAATTGCTAGGTCTACTGCTAGGAAAGTTGGTTCATTGTGTCATGTCAGACCATTTTTCTCTTCAGAATCCATTTACTTGTGGTCCTGCTATATTTCTCGTGATTCTTGACAAAAACAAAGAAGAATCTGTAAACTTATCCGTCCTGACCTGACATCTTGTCTTCCGTCATTTTCCCGCCGTAACGTGGCTTCCCTTAGTCTTTCTTATAAATCTTTTCATGGAAATCGTTCTGATGGGTTTTCCTCTTAGGTACCTTGACCACATGAATTTAAACGTAGTACTAGATTGACAATTAGGTCTCATTATTTTACTGCTGAAATAGCTAGATATAGCCGTGAGTTCTATTCTAATAGTTTCTTCTCTCGCACTTCTCACCTGTGGCTCTTCCGGATTTCTGATCGACTATTTAAATACAACATTTATATGAAAAAGTTTTCGAAGAACTCTTGAACATGGTTTTCATTGGAGAAAGTGTTTTCTTTGTCAATGCGTTTTGCAGCGGTCAAAAAAATGTAATAATCAATTAGTGCAAGGTCAGGCGAAATATGGTGGCTTGGGTAGAACAATCTAACCGTGTTTCAAAATCTTTTCCTGCGTTATTCTCGCTGTATGCGGCCTTGCGTTTTCATAGAGGAGAACAATATTTTTCCTTTAATTCACTGTGCACACTGCCATTGCCACGCAAGATCTAAGGCATGTTAGTGCCCTACATAATGATTCTGCCATATATGATTTTTAGTTAGGATGATACCTTGCTCATTATAATTGGTTTCCAAAGACAGAAATTACTTATGACCCAATCTAATAGATAAGGAAAGAAGTTAAAGCTAATTGAGTTTTCTGGTTTGTGCAAGTTGAATTTATGAAATAAAGTACTTTGAATATTTAGCTATAATATCCAACAATGCAATTTATTTACATTATTCACAGCAAAAGTTTTTTATGCAATGTATCAATATATTAATTTGTTTATATTTTATAGAATAAAATTGTCATATTTGAAATCTGGTTTATATGTAAGAAAATATTGTTTTAGAGTTCGTGGAAATGAGAATTCCACGGAAAAAAACGTTGATAAAAACGTTAATTCAAAGATATGAATATTTTAGATTCTTGTCATTAGTAAGTCGTTGGATGTTTCGCTGCTGACCTGCCTCAAACCAATAGGGGAAGTAATCATATCGCATAGATAAGCTGGCATCCTTGAGTCGTGATGACTTGGTGTGGATTCTAGCTGGGTCGACTCAATTACTATTGAAAAACTCAAATCATTTTTATAATGCTTTGGCTACGCATAAATCACATTACAAAATCTAACTAATTTGTTTAAAACATTTTTCCGCATCCTTCACTGCTTTATACTACGTGCGTACCATTTTTTTTATTTTTAGTAGTTTCCTTTTGAGACTGTCAAAATGGCATAAATTGACTGATCTATTTTCGAACCAAACGCTACTGTTCATATCTCCTATTGCTGGCCGCGGTGCCAGGTAACTGAGTCAGGTTCCGTCAATTTTGGTGACTAAAATCAGTTTATTCGATTTGTTAAGCTCGAAGGAATTTCTTAAAAGCAATGAAGTTGACCAGTGGGTACTCGTTAATAGATTTGTAACTTACATTTAACTCATCAAGAGAATTTAACTCGATTTTAGGTTTAACCAGTAGTAAGAATGTGAAACTGGGTCACTAATATATTTTATGTGACTATCGCTACAATTCTTTTGTACCAAAAGAAAATGAAAATATATTCTAGAGTTTGGTGGTGCATGTATATCTGAGGGATTTCTTTTTCCCAATCTTCTTATTAATGATTAAAATCCCACTTGAAATAAACCTACAATGAATTTCAAATAAAAGCAAATGTTTTAATACGTCAATTTAGTTAATTCCTTGTAAAACCAATGATAGCTGTGAAGACATTTGTATCGATTTATGTAGAAGGCTTTATTATTATTATTATTTGTGATTTACTCATCGAAGCTTCTTCTTTCATGTACTGTGGTCTTTTGGAACATGGTTTTTCACAACTTCTTATCCTTTAGATCTAAGCAATATTTTCCCCCTTATATTTCTCAGTTCCTCTTCTGTCATTCATTTACACAAATTCTTCAAGTAGGTTACTCTATGTTTTCCTATGCTTTGGATACAAAAATAAAATTTAATAAATTAATATTCACTAGCAGTACTTATAAAAATTTCACGCTTTTACCATTTGAATTCTCTGATAAATCGTAATTCTTAAGTTAATGATTGAATAAAATCTTTGCTGGTTCCCCGACTATAAAATGCTCTTGGAAACTTTCCTATTAAATATTTGAGCCTAACAGCTTTAACAAAATATTGCAATTGCGACAATGATCTGTATGAATGCAGATCATTACTTAAAGAAGAGGGTACAAATGAAAAGATTTTAAATTGACAATTTTTTTCTATTTGACTGAAGCAGACGTATCACTTCTTTCTTTCTTTCTTTCTTTCTTTCTTTCTTTCTTTAACTGAGACCAAACGGCGTCCCTGATATACTTTTCTTCCGTTATTCCTTGCAATCAAAACAGAACGGTTCATTATTTATCTGAAGCAATGCCAGGGCGCAACACAGATGCTAACTTACTAACTGAAGAACAAGTAGCATTATAATAGGATTATATATTATGATATATATGATAAAAATTGCAAAGCATTTATAATATAATGAGGTATTTTCTGTTGAAACTTTTTGTAGCGCAAAAAGCTATTGAATGAATAAATAGAAGAAGCGGAATTAATAATATATTAAGTATATGCAAAATTCTCAGAGCTCTTATTCTGAAAGCTACCGAATCTAACATGTCCTGTAAAGAGTTAAGCGACCATGACGCTCCACAGCTTCATTGTCCTTCAATAACTGTGAAATGTGCATTGTCATAATTATTGCTGGGAAAGACAAAATAGTTGCCTGTTGCTTTCTCCATGGTTATGGGAGCTTTTTAAAACTGAAGACATGGCTGAGAATCCGTTTTCGCTGGAAACTGTTGTACATATCTAATTAAATGATATATATGATATAAAAATATAAGTAAAGAAGGGTGTGTGTGTTTGTGTTTGTGTGTGTGTGGGGGGGTGTCCAAACCGGATATGCAACAATACTACAGATTGGACTGAACAATAAATTACACCCACTGTTTTTTGACCTCAGGAATGTACGTGACCGACTGGGATAGTTGCTGACATTTTATTATAAAATAGTTTGGTGCGTCAAATCTCACTATTATTTGGAAATTAAAAAAAGACACTGAAATAATTTGCAGATTGTAGTGGGGATTTTAATAACAGAATTAATCTGATAAATATCATAATGATAAGCAACCTAAAAGTTGAGAAGGCATCGAAGTGATTCTTATAATCTTTGAGTTTCACAAATTATGCTGAAGTTGACAAAGAATCTCTATATACGTCTAGTGCTTTGCTCTTCTTCTATATAATAAATGCCAATGTCAATGTGTCACTATGTAACAATTTTTCAATTAAAGGGAGACAACTCTCTAACTTTCAATAGCTCATATTACAGAAATTTTGGATTCCCAAATTTTCATTATTACGATTGTTTTCGTTGATTTTTACGTGGTTTTTTGCAACGAATTTTTTTGCACAATAACAATTTTTATAACTTGGAAATAAATTTGGGAATAAATGAAATTAATTGCGAAATCCAGCGAAAGTTACACATGAAATAAAAATAATTGTTTGAACGGAAAGTAAGGACCTTCGTAAATTAAGTGGCTGCAGAAGAATTAGTGTTGAACTTTTAAAAGATAAGCTTTAACATTAATGCAGTACTTAAATGCAGCGATAAATTTTGAGTTCTTAGTAGTTTATAGTTGTCTATCGCATACGGCAGTAGTATGACTCTCCAAAAGAAATCTCCGCCAACAGAGGATCTGATTGCAATGAAAACTGCCAAAGCTGCAGCAAGGAAAAGAAAGTTCCGTGCAAATAAGAAACCAGATAAAATAGCACTCAAGAGAGCTTCAAATGTAGAGAATATGCAAAGAGTTAGCGACTCTCAAACTCCTGAACACGCCGAAGGCCTAATCAAAAGCCCTCCGTAGGAGCCAGCTGAAATGACGTCCAATAGGGCGGCTTTTAAGCTAGTATTATATATATCGTTTCCGAGCACACTCGTCTGCTTGGGCGGCTTCTTCAACGCTTGCAGAGTCCAGCCTTAGTTTATATTTGCAACTACGGATAGCGTTATAGTTTCTGGGAGAGAGCGTATAATATGACGTAAACAACAGTTTGAACAAGACTAGGATGCTCAAAGATTCGTGTTACCAACGAGTTCTGTTTATCCAGTTTTCAGAAACTTGCCATTCCGGGATCGTCTCCTCGCCAAGCTAGTTACATAAAGAAGTTACTTTCCTGATGAGAAATCAACCACTGTGAGATTCGAACCCGATCATCATGGTTGGAAAAGCAAACCTTCTAACACGCGCCCATATATATATATATATATATATATATATATATATATATATATATATATATATATATATATATATATATATAAAAATATATAGTCTATGGTATGCTACATTTTAGGTAAAAGTACTCAATATCAGAGATACAGCGGATGTAAATATGAAAATATAAAATTGGATACTGAGGTCAACATGGGGCAGTGATCGTCGGTTACATGCCTGAACGCAATTTTGCAAGAACAGCGTTCAAGCATGAAGCATACTGTTGCTGCTTAGTGTTGACTTCAGTATTCAATTATATATATATATATATTTATATATATATGAGTGCGTAGCCGAGTGGTTAGAATATATATAAAGCCTAACAGTCCTGTGACAACAGGGAAATAAGTGAAATCTTCAACATGTGCAGTAATCAAATACCTGGACGTCAACTGAATGTTTCTGGCACCGGTTTCGATTCACGGGCAAACGATGCTGTATTGCATTATCTTAAAAAAAAAAAAAATAAAGAAAAAATTCTATTCTATGTTTGATGAAACATGATGAGCATAAATGTATACAAATTGTCTATAACAAGATCAGTGTCTGTCTCACTTGTTCCGAGTGAATCTAATTTCACTTGGGGTCCTTACGAACAAAAGACACCCAACAGCTTGCACAATAAACTATGACAAGCTGGATGCAGAGCCAGGGACACGAGTCCAGTTCACTACCTGCCCGGGAGAGCGAGAAATGTAACTCCTGACCAGATGACGCAGTGCCAGTTTTCCACGGTCCAATGACGATGTCCTCTGTATCAGTTGAAGCACAATAATCGATACCGTAGTGTCAGGAATCTTTGTTGGTCGATGACTACGAATCTTTATGAAATGCAGATTACACTATCGAGTGTGTGAATTGATTGGTTGAGTGGCAACAGCGTTGAATTGTGATGTGATATGAAGCAAGTTTAATATTTGTTGGTTAGTTATCATTCTTGCTAGCCACTAACTGTTCAATTCTTACATCGCAATTGTCACGTGACTTTTTTTTTTAAAAATCAATTCATCCCATGCAAGGTGATAATGCCACTAAGACACAAAGAGCTACTGGGAACGAAAGAAATGAAAAGACTTTAGAAGGAACCGGAAACATAATCTTAAACAGTGAACAAGGGATAAACCTCTAGTCCTGTTCAAAACACGGAGGAGGAGTTTGAGCCAGACGATATGCGAACATATCTACTCCCGTTTTGAATTCACGTATTTCTGGTATATCCTTGTTATTGTTGTTCTATAGGAATATTGCCAACTTGGAAAGAGAATGCCAAGTCCTTTTGGGGTCAATAATAATTTTGTGGTCAGTGTTAAATCCTGTTCGTATACAGCATTACTGCAATAACTACACTTTTTATTTGTTACGTCATCCTACTGAATTCATTTCTACAAGTAGATGAATGTGAAACCCTTCCGTGTAATGCTGTCTCTAATTTACTATCACATCCTTTTATATGCAATTTGATATCATATTTGTGTGTTCAGAAAGTAATTACGCATTTCTATGCTATAAATTTAAAGTTAACCAACCAAGGTAGAAACAAATTTGAATGGGGGGGGGACTCTGTCTAGAATCGATTTACCATCTCTTCTATTCGACAGTGTGCAGTTTATAGTGCAATTCAGGGTTAAACTGAGAAAGTTAAAACTTGGATTTCTTAGAGCATTTGACATTTTACACATGGTCAAAATAGATTTTGCATATCAACAGAAAACTAAAGAGACAATAGTTATCACAAAATGAGAAACCTCTGTTAACACACACACAAAAAACAGAACTCCATCCACAGAAGTTTTTGTTTTGCGTCTGGTGGAATATGAAAATTGTCGTCCATTACGAGTTAATAGAACATGGAAGCATCAAAACTGCAAATATTTGTCACCAGCAACTTGATCGGGTAAGCAAAGCATATGCCTTGCTTTGGTAAACAGAAACGGTGCCATTCTCCAGCATAGCAAATGCAAAGCTACATTCTACTAAGCAAACCTAAGAAAAAAATAAAATCGTAAGAATGGGAGGTTCTACATTTTCAATACTCACCGATTTAACACCTATAGATTTTCATTTGTTTCGATCACGAAAACATTTTATGAGTAGCAGTACATTCAAAACGAAAAAAAGGAATTGAAAACATCAATTTAAGTGCTATTTGTGATACACGCCTGGAGTGATCAAGTCCCTTTCGATTCATAACTGACTAGACAGAAGATTTTCCCGCAGTAAGTTACCATTTCTTTCTGCGGTAGACTGGTTACCAACCAAGGCTAGATAATCCAGTCTGTCCTGCTATTTAATCCATAGCTGAGAGAGAATAAATAGATTCTTACCTTTCCTATGAGTATTTGAGCGTAAATGAACGTAACGAACGCGGCTGGAATTCGAACTTGGCTCTCCGATTTCTCATTCCGAGCCGATATCCATTACACCACAACGCGCATCCAACCTATTTCAACGTGAAATTAAAACTTTGTCTTCTCGTTGGGCTGTAATCATTGGAAATAAAGTTTACATAACAGTCGCGCTAATTAAAATCATGTCCTCTTCACTCGTGTAGACTCTAGTTAAATCCCAGAAGGTTTACGGCCATATCATGTTAAAACATCAGTTCCCGTACGATCATCGAAGTTAAGCAACGTTGAATTTGGTCAGTAGCGAGATAGGTGACCGTTTGGGAATACCAGGTGCTGTAAGCTTGGATGTGTGGGTGGTGTAATGGAACGGAGAGCCGAGTTTTAGTTGGGTTCGTTATAGACACTTACACGTAAATAACCTTGAGAAATGTATAAATCTACCTTTTCCACCACCTATGGGTTAATGAGTAAGACTTGTATCACTAAACCATTATTATCTTCAAAAAATTTCTTACATTTTAAAAATATTTTCTGGCTTTAAATAACTTGCAAAGCTGTAGAAAACGAATCGATCAAATTAAAACCATGAACCCTCAAAGAGTTTTGGCTAACGCCCATCTTAGTCTGGAAGGTAATAGTTCTTTTTCTTGTCAAAAAGAAAATTTGTCAAATGAACAAACTAAATTGGATTCCCAGCTCCACTTCATTTGGTAGCGAGGAGGGTATGAAGAATGGTGATAGAACTTGCTATTTACAACGAGAGACGCATAAAAGTCCAGTCGTTATTTGATATGCGCTCTGAAGAAAAAAAAATAAAAAAGCAGAAACAAGATTCCCTCACATTCACTGGTGAGAGTGTCCTTATTTTATTTACTATTAGTTCACTCAATACATGGCCCAAGAGCCACTCAAAGTAAATGATTACTGAGTGAGATTGTTGTAAAGGAAGAAGTAAGAAATGTATATCATGAGGACGTGTCGGATAGATATCGGTTGACCCTGGTCTTAAAGAAGCCAAGATTGTATCTGTCAAAGAAATCTCTCATAAATTTGTTCCATGATGGAACGGTTCTCGAGAAGAAGCTGTTTGTTTGTATCAAAAGAACATGAAAAGAATGGGGATGGTTTCCTACTGTGAACATGGCATAGCGAGTCCTATTTGCGAAGGTCTGAGATTCTGGAAATAAAGAATGTAACTCGTCCAAACAGCTGCCATGGTAATTAGCGATAGAGTAGTGAAAGACAAACAAAGTTGATTTGGTTTGGTTTGTTTTCTTTTACGGCATATCAACCACAATGGGTTATTTAATGCCGACAAAATTTCCTTTTTTTTAAAAAAATGTATAGCTGGTAATATTTTTTTAAAAAAATGTATAGTTTGGTTTGTTTTGTGGCATATTAACCTCATTCACAACACTGCATATATATATATATATATATATATATATATATATATATATATATATATATATATATATATATATACTTGTATATAGTTCTTGTAATTCAACAGTGCTCAATTGGAAATATATTTTCAAGAGCTAAATTATGTCATAAAACATATATTATTAAATATAACAGACAAAGAATGTCTATTATGCCTGATCATGAGTCGTTCTTTAATTTCTGGTGAAAATAAAGACAAAAATTCTCCAACATTTGGATATCTTTTTATTACGTAGGTCCTAAGCTTTCGGCTCACATTAGCCATTCTCAGAGTCATTATACAAACATGAAACAAAGATACCCATTGTCAAAGCTTATTTTTGTTATTTTGTCATAAAAAATTACTATGCGACGATAACGGTCGCGAATTAGCAGACGCAGATCGTAAGTTCATGATGCAATTCTATGACGTCATACCACGCAATAGACCGAAGTGTTAGAACAGAACCAATGCTACCCCAATACACTATATATATATATATATATATATATATATATATATATATATATATATATATATATATATATATATATATATATATATATATATATATATATGAGGACATTCGCTTTTATAATTAAAGTGCGAATTGCACTAAATTTTGACAAATAACATGTCAGTCTACGAGAGACCAATTATTTTTACATCGAGTGAATATTTCAGGTGCTGAATTATTTCTCAAAATTGGATTAGACGTTTTGAATTGTTTGTAATAAATGATAAGACTAAGATATTTGTTAGGATCACTGCTATATACCTGCGAACTATATTTTTAATGACCTCTCCGTCTTGTTTATAATTAGGATTAAGTTGGTTATAAGAAAATATTTAATGCATACATATATTTGTGTCTTATCACTTTTCACTGAAACCGCTTATCCAGGTATAATAGTTTTCTCAGGTCTACCATTTAATATAGGCCTGGGAAATATATATAAATGATTTGCTTTTTGTTTCTTGGCGCCTTTTTGTATTTTTTTTTTTTTTTTTTTGCTGCGTTTTCGTAATTCTTTGCTTCGGTCACTTGACGGCAGCTTATAATGTAATCAGGCCATTAATTAAACACTCAGAAGGTATTATTATTTGGATCGGTATAAGATGAAGTTAGAATGAAATAGAAGCAAAGTCAGAACAGGACCGAATTCGCCTGCATATTTCTATCGGAGTAGGTAAGATTTCAATTTATATAACATTAAGCTGTAACAGTCTTTGCAGCGAATTATCATTAGATGCTGAACTATTCAGACTAACACCCTCCTCATTGTTGGCTTTATCACTACAGTTAAATTTATTTTTTTGTTGGCTATTTTGATAGTCCAGGTAAAATAAACATGCTTTTAAGTTTATTTTACCAGTCTCGGTAAAAATAGACCCCAGTCTATTTTCCCGGTAAATATTTTTATTATTATGAAAGCAGTTAATGTTAAAAATAACAACACACAAATTCAATACAGATTTTTATTTATTTTCACCATCAATTATTATGAAAATTTAAAATCTTTTCCACAACCAATTGTTAAAACACAAGTTAAAATCATTTATTCATCATCACTTATAGAAGTCTCTGAATATTTTAAGTACTTCATGCATAACAGTCTCTGTAAATCCCAAACTTGCCCTTGAACATAAATCTCTTGCGAATACACTTCAGGTGTGCCCACTGAAGACAACAGTCACATACCACAAAATTCATGTTGTTGCCTACATAACCACTGCGCTGGCGATCTCAAATATATTTCCTTAGTTCTAAAACACTATTTATATTTACCGGCAAAATAGCCTTGTGTGTCTATTTTACCGAGACCGGCGAAACAGCCTCTTTGTTTTTGTTTTTTTTTTATTTTTTATTTTTTTGTTCTGTCTTCTTTGAAAGTGTGATGTCAAAGCTGGCCTCACACAGTAACAAGCATAGTTCTACCCTGTTCTTACTGCATGCTGGCCTTTCTGTCCGAATAAAAACGAGAGAACGAATAATCTTATTTTTAGGTCTCCTATTCCATTTTTTTTTTATCGTGATTATAAACGTTGCATTTTCTTTCATATCACAAGTTATACATTGTGGGCGTAACAGTAAGAAATATTTTATAGTTTAGAAACAATTGACGAAATAACATTTATTTGTGCCGTACCTAAAAATTACGCATTTGTGTGACAATAATTTTAGGGAATTTTGAATTATGGTCAGCATATTTTAACTTTTTATAGTTACACAAGTTATCTTAGATCCCTTAGGTTTCTCTTCTTTATACTTTATCGTGACGGAACAAAAATACATTTTCCCTTTTTCTTTCTTTCCCAATTCACGAGCCACAAATAAATCTGTCGTGACATAGCAAAGGCAGTAACCAAGAAAAAACTTTAAAAAGACAAACCATGAAATTGGAACACCTCAGAAAAGAAAGGGCCCCGAAAATGTATTATGACAAAAATCAATCAGCCAAGAGACAGCATTAGGCTTTACTAACTTCGTGCGCCCACGATAAAAGAAAGTCACACTAGACTCAAAAGTGCTTAGCTGGGTAGTTGCTCAGCATCTTTCATTAATATTTGGGGTTTTTCAATTAGGAGATCTCTATTGCTGTTATACTAGGTGGCACTCATATTAATTAAGTGGACTAATGTTTCGTATCAACTTTTCAGGGAGTGAATAAATGTCAATCTAAGTAACATTATAAATTTCATTAAAGAAATTGGGCACTACAGGAAAATTAAAAAAAAATAGTTTACTAAATCTGCTTTCTTGTTTTCGTAACGTACTTTGAAAAAAGAAAAAAATTATTTCTAACAATACATTTTTGGTTACCAGCAATACTTTTATGAAGAAAAATTATTAACAGCTATTCATTGTTGAGGAAATATTATTACCAGCAATGCATTTTTGAAGGAAAGTTTATTACCAGCAATACGTTTTTGAAGAAAGAGTTATTACCAGCAATATAGTTTTGAAGGAAAAAATTGTTATCGGAGTTAATAATATAATTTCTTTTGAAGGAAATATCGTATTATCAGCAATACAGTTTCGTAAAGGAATATTATCAGCAATATGTTTTTGGAAAAATGTTACCAGCAATACATTCTTAGAAAAATGTTATCAGCAATACATTTTTGTAAAAACATTACCAGCAATACATTTTTGGAAAATATTACTTGCAATCGATTTTAAAAGGAAGGATATTGCTAGAAATAGTTTTTGAAGAAAAATATTACCAGCAATAAAAATTTTGCCGGTATTAAATAAGCAATTGAGGTTGATATGCCGTAAATTTCAATCAATCAATCAGAGGGTGAATAAAACTAATTTCATCTTGACTCTATATACATCCCATTTTGCGTTCGTTCGTTCGTTATTGCCAACACCCTGCTTCAGGTACTGCCGCAAACGTCAACCACCGGCAAAAGAAACCAATATGCATATCAACCGCATTTAAGCAAAACCAACCTTTGCAAAATACTACAGCCACTACCACGTGCTACCAAAATAGCACAAGGCTATGCTACTGGGTATCCTAGCAGCATTTCCATAACTGCTACATTTTTGGGGGACTTTTTGGCTTCGAATAGTGATTAACAAACACTTTCAATCGTTAGCTAATATGTCGGGAAATGCAAGCTCAGTACCATGTAGTGAGTTTCTTTAACAGAATTTTCGGTTTCATATAACTTTAAGTTTCTTGTTAAAATGTTGACTTCGTACCAAATTGTTATGGAGGCGTGACCGAGTGGTTAGAACGTTCACAGCCCGGTTTCGAATTCATCTTGGTCGATTTATCATGAAGGTAACTTTTTGATGTTATCGGCCTGAGGAGGCAAACCTTTGGAAAGTGCCTGAAAACCAAACCAAGGGTTGACCTAAGTCTTGTTAGCGAAATTGGATAAACGGAACTATTTAGGAGCCGCTGATGGTTGTTCTAGCACGAAGTTGCAAGTCATCGTGACCGAGTGTTTGAGAAAATGGGCCTAAGCAGGCGTCTACAACAGGGATTGGCTAGCTGCCCCAGTAGACAATCATACTCAGATACGATCTGTCAGCTTTGTTATAAATATACGCTTGCACATAAAAACTGCATTAAAAGCAACATAATCCTTTCAGTGGTAAACTGTTCATTTTCCTTGAGTTGGGTCCCCTTAAAGATGTGGGTGATCATGCCTCTCCACATCTCCCTGTCCCTTAGTAAATTTTGACTCTTTGCACTCTCTCCGAGTCCCTGTTCTGATAACCATTTATACGGGCTTGTTAGGTTGGTCATTCACGGTTCTCCTCTGCCTCTCTTGTCTTCAATGTGCCTTATGAGTGTCAAATTCTCCAAGATCTCTTACCTCATGGAATTCTCATCATCCTTCTTTAGAACAACATTTCTGCTGCCTCAAGTCCCTTCTTCATCTGCGAGGAGATTGTCCAGCATTCACTACCAGGTAAAACTATTCTTTTTCTTTTTATGTGCCATGTCCTTTCAGGACAAGGACGTAGGCGATCATGGCTCTCCACCCCCCTCTATCCCTTGCAGCTCTCAACAAGTTCCTTCCCTCTGCTTCCTCCCCCAGACCACGTTCTGTCATCCACCTGCCCAAGCCCACCAGGTATGTCATGCGCTGTTTTCCCTTGTCCCTCCTTCCCTCTATTCGACCCGCGATTCTCCAGGCCCTCCTTCCTCATTATGTGTCCCAGAAACTTCAGCTGCCTTTTACTGATATCTTTTCCTCTCAAATATATTACGAATTTGTAGAGAATACTCTCTAATCCTGAAAGACGAGCTCCTATTTGTATTTCATCATTATTTCTGATTTTCTGCTGTCCAGTATGACGGCTGAAGAACTGATCGGTTTAAAAACGTTACGATAAAATATCGCAAGAAGGAAAAAGTAGTCAAGATATTTGTAAGTGAGAAAACGCATTATCTAACTATATAACAACTCAAAAGTGTTGCTGTTACTATTTAATCAACAATACAGCGTGGAATATTATCGAAAGAAAAAGGTAGTTGGAAGATGAAAACTGACAAATAATTAAATCTTTGGTGGCGTAGTGGTTAAGGCGTTGTCAATAAGAGATTAGCTTATTGAACTCACAACTCTTTGGGTCAAGTCACTTTTGGGATTACTTTTATATTGCTGATTACGACACTATCTAGGGGAGGGGAGTTGGGCGAGGATGATTGGTAGACAAAGTGGGTTAATCTCTATAACATAAATGCCAAATGTTTTATTAAAATCCAATATTTAGATGAATTATGGAAGATTTTTTTAAATTGATGTATTTTTCTGACCTAAAAAAGGCAATAATATTTTATGGCGACAGTGTTTACACAAAGTAAACAATATTTTTAAATGCAAATGTATCCCGTTCTGCTAATATTTATATTAAAATAGTTTCCATTCGTTCCACTTTCGATTTACAGAAATAAATTGACCATAAAATTAAGTTTTATACATCTTTCGTAGCTTTCTTTACTCTTTTTCTTTTTGAATGCTGGAAAAACGTTTAGATTTGGGTGAGACTTCTCTAATGAAAACCAGATTCAATACTTTGTCGAAAACATCTTCCATTAAATCCTGAGGAATTGTACTTAAAATATATCGAAGAGCTGCCCGATAAAAGTCATTGAAAATGGTGAATATATAATTGAATAAAATGTAATTGTATTTTATTTTATGAAGAATAAAGTTGATAAACAAAAACAGAAATTATTTATGACTCAACCTAATGAATTTGGATATGTAAGAAGCAATACTTACATTTTTGATATTAGAGGCAAGTTCTGAAAAAGATGCTGGGCTAACCAAATAGTACTGTTATGAACTGAAACGAAAATTAATGTTTTTATTACTTTAATATATAAATAAGAAGAATTACTTTCACCGAATAAGCAGCAGTTTTACTGACTACAGGATGCTATGCGTACTGCTTGACTTTAATCTTTCTTTAAATGTACTCTATATTTTATTGAAAGCGTTATATTTTATTGCGGAAAGAAACAACTGAAAATTAATATGTTTTTATTAATTTAATATATAAATATGAATTACCTTCACTGAATTATCAACAGCTGTTACTGACTACTGAACGCTTTGTGTACTGCCTGACTTTAGTCTTTCCCTACATTTATTCCATATTTTGCTGGAAGTATTATATTTTACTGCGGAAAGAGATAACTGAAAATTGAAATTTCAAGGGCAAATGTCTGCTTACAAGTTTCATTACAATAGATATAAATTCACTGACCCTTTCTAAACTGCTGCATGGTACAAATAATACGCGGAACTTAACTAAAGATATATTTCTAATTTATACGAAATAATTGTTACAATGTAAGCAATGCGTATCTTAATTTTTTAAGAATACAAGACACCTATTAGCATATAAATAGGGTTATACGAACATAGAAATGTCTGCTTGCGTATCGACACAGGCACTCACAAAAATATAATCACATAGATAAAGCATACTCTACAATACAAGATAAGTTAAGCATTGTGTGTACTGAAAAAATGCATGGGTTGCATCGTACTGAAAAAAAATGAAAGAAACGTAGTTATAGTGGAGGGTTGGGATAGTTTTTACAAGTCTATACAAAACAATAGACACCGTGTCTCTCTATCATACACCAAACAACATTTAAACTTCTTTTTACTTTTTCAAATTCTTTTCGTTCCTTTGTTTTTTTTTTTGCTTTCATCGTTTTTTATGCTTTATTTATTTATTTTTACTCCCACTATTGTTTTAAATTAAAATTCTTCTCTCGCATTGACCGCCATCTTTTGCCTCTCATAGACCCAATTTTTATCGGCTCCTTACTCTCTTTACCACCTTTTCACACACATTGTTCTCTCTCATTCACATTTGAATGCCCCGCCTATTCTAGCTAGCTTTCCTTTCTCTCGTCGCCCCTCTTCTCCATTCAATACTTCTTAATATATAATCTCCCTTAGTTCTTTCTTCTTTCCTTTCTCTCTCTCTCTTTTTTCTTTCTTTCTTTCTTTTTTTTTTTTTTTTACCCCGCACGCATTTTGGTATAAATCTCTTTCTATTACGTCCATTTTCTTTTTTCTTCGTTATCTTACCTTTCTTTTTTATCCAATTCAGTTTCTTTTTTTCTCGGTTAATTTTTTTCTATTTCTTTACTTTCTCCTTCTGTTTATAGTTTCAATTGGTTTCCCCCTCTCTTTTTCTTCTTAACTGTAATGTCATCGGCAAGTGACATTTGGAGACGACTATGTCAGTTCATATCTTCATGGTGTGTTTAGGATTTTTTTCAACCAAGATATATTTTTAGAGATTTACTTGACAATTTTACTAATTTTCACGAACTTATTTATTAAACATTGAGATAATAGGTACAAAAAAGTAAAGTAAAGAATGAAAGATTACATAAGTTGTGACAAAGATAGGGTGCTGAGTGAAAAAAAAAACAGGTTTTAAAAGTAAATTTCCTTGAGACAGAAATAAAATATATTAGATGTGTGCAAAAGTTTCCAACGCTCTCTTTCCGAAAACTAAAAATTGAGTGCACAGTAGAAAACCGATAGAAACACAGTAGAAAACATTGGAGTCAGAGAACAAACAAATATTGTTCGTGACTGAAAGATGGAGGCGATCATGGCTTTCCACAGCTTCTGATCCTTTGTAGCAATGTTTTCTTTAATATATTTCCTACAACCTGTTCTATTAATTTACACAAGTGTTTTAGGTAGTTTAATCGCTTGTTTTCATATATATATATATATATATATATATATATATATATATATATATATATATATATATATTTATAGGGGCATCAAATATATTTTACAAAAAATTTGGGGACGGGTTTATAGCACCAAAAGAAGGACAAATTTCCATAGAAACATATGTTATAACGTTAAAAGAAAGTTTACGGTTCATGGCGCCGTGATGCAATGTAGACTAGGTTACATTTGTTATTCATGGAAATTTATCGCTAGTCTGTCTTCAACGTTTAACGTGTGTATTAGTGAGTTAACTGAGAAGTGTTCCGCCTTACAATGGCAGAATATTCATATCGTCAGGAAACACATGATTTTTACATAAGGCTGCGCGAATAGTAATGGACGCGAGATTGCACGGCTGTATCAGATTGTGTTCTCAGATCGAAGGCAGCTGAGTCATCCAACATCACATTTTACCATGTTTTGGTGTCATCATTCCGCTCCCAAAGTATATATATATACATTCTTTATATATATATATATATATATACATATATATATACATTCTTTATATATATATATATTCTTTATATATATATATATATATATATATATATAGGTTGCAGAAAAAGTAAGGCTTTTTTCGAGTTAATATAGATAGGACGATGTGGAGCAATTGAGTGGCCATTACGATCACCAGACCTAACACGATCAGACTTTTTCTTGTGGGGTGTACTGAAAGATCTTGTTTATTGTTTCAAACTGAAAACAATTCTTGAATTAATACAAGTAATTTCTTATAAATTTTCTAGAATTAAAGTAGAAATGCATTAAATGGCTTGTAGATGTGCAGCTGATAGGTTTCACTGTTGTATTGAACATGAAGGGAGCCATTTTGCATCTTTTAAATAGATTGTTAATCATGATAAAGCATTTTCTTTTGATGTGCCGATACTTATAAATTTTCTTTAACTGCTGTAATTTATTTTTGTTCAATAAAACTTAATAAAAGAGCATTACTTTTGCTGCATCTTGTACATTAAATAAAGAGTTTTAAAAGTTTTAAATGAAGCCAGAATATAATTTTTGATTGTAAAGGGTTTTTCGTCTCAACAAAAAAAGAAGAAATAATTCAAGGATACATTTTGGCTGTATTTAAAAGTTTAGTCACGCATTATATATATAACGTTTATAATAAAAAATAAATCTCTCTCTCTCTCTCTCTCTCTCTCTATATATATATATATATATATATATATATATATATATATATATCCTTGCGTTGGACACATTTAAGGAAAGAGTGACAGAGGGTAAACAGCGAGTAATTTCGAATATATATATATATATATATATATATATATATATATATATATATATTCGAAATTTTTCATATATCTACTTGCAAAAGACTGGGTATGAAAACAATATAAATGTTGTACTTATCTGTTTGGTTGTCACGCGTCCGAAATTTGCGTGCTGTTTCTATAACTTCAAGGAGCAAAAAGAGGAAGACTGACTTTCTTGCTTAACAATGTCGCGTGCGGGTCTCGTCACCTCACGTGATTGCTTTTTATTTCGTGGATATTTATAATTAGTTTTTATTGCCATTTTTGTTTGATCAAGGGGCGATAACTTTTTGTCTCTCGCTACAAACTATTACAAGCAACGAAAGTATTTTGACAGTATTTAAAAGTTTTAAATATTTTTCCTTCGACGACTTATGTTCCTTTTACCTTTTTGGATATTTACAAAACTTAGCTGAACATTTACATTAGATTCATATTTACAGTTATGGCTTTTTCATGGCTTCTGAACACCGATCACCTGTAGAAAATATGTAAAAAATAAAATAAAATAAAAATAAATTAGCCAATACGCAGACCTTCTTTAATTCTCTATATCTCGGAAAGCGGGGCTAGTATGGTACATGGAAATATGGGATAGGAAGATTATTTAGCGCTAATCTTTCGAGTTAGGAGAAATTGTATACCTGCATTAAAAATCCTGACAGATACCTGTGCTCGAACGCTAATTTCTGGTGCCGACTGGTAATATGCAACTATTTCAGTCACCTAGTAAGATTTCCCTGCTTGTCTTATTTCGCATTCTCTTGTTTAGTCTTACGGCCACATCACTTTGAAACACTAGTTCCTGTATGATCACCGAAGTTAAGCAATGTCGAGCCTGGTCAATAACTAGATGAATGACCACCAGGTGCGGTAAGCTTGGATGTGCAGATGGTGTAATGGATAATGGCTCGGAATTGTTAATTGGAGAGCCGAGTTCCAATTGTGGGGTTCGTTATATTCACTTGTGCGCAAATACCCTTGGCAAAGGTATTAATTCACCTCTCCCCACCAGCTATGGTAAAAATTTGTATCCCTAAATCATTCTGATCACCAAGAAAAAAAATTCTTACAATCTAAAAAAAAATAATTTTCTGGCTTTAAATAATCTGCAAAAGGTTGTTAAACGGTAGAAAACGAATAAATAAATAATTAATCGCCTATTTATAATAATTAATCGCCTATTTATAATAATTAATCGCCTATATAATAATTAATCGCCTATTTATAATAATTAATCGCCTATTTATAATAATTAATCGCCTATATAATAATTAATCGCCTATTTAATTTCATACGAAATGAGTTCTGTATTCGGTAGTTGCAAAGGTTCCAGATATTTTTAAAAGATTTTCTATTGAGCATTGAATTTTTAGTTTTCTAAAAGTGGGTGCTGGCAACTTTTGTACACACTTAATATTTTATTTCTGTTTCAACACAAATTACGTTTAAAACTGTGATTTTTTTTTGTTGTCCTGAGTGGCCTGTCTTTGTCACAACTTATCCAATCTCTCATTCTCTTTATTATTTATTTCTATTCCTATTGGCACAACTATTTAATTCATGAAAATTGTTGTCCTTTTGAACATTTACCTACTTAACGATTTTGTTTAACATATTCACCTGTCATTTCTTTCTCTGTATTTCTCCTTTATTTCGTTCTTTCGTTTCCTCTTCCCTATTTTTCTTCATCTGCCTTCCGTGAGTCATGCACATATATTTTTTTTTAAATCTTTTCCCGTTCGGCTTCGTGTCGAGACTTAATTGATAGACAACTCAGTTGGAGTCCAACGTATCCCACCTCCCATCCCATTGCCTCTCGACTGTCTGATTTAATGCCTTTATTTTTCTATGTTTCCACTTTATGGCAGTGAAAGTCGTTGACATTCCTAGTACACGGGCTGCCAAGTCGACAGGTGAATATGACCGCTTCACAAATCTTTCGTACAACGGACACAATGCAGTCAGAGGACAAGTAATCGCTGGTTGACTCTAGCTGTGGTTGAAATTTTAAAGCAAAACGCAAGAAAGTATATCAAGTAAAGTAGTTTAGATTGATTTTTGTATCAGTTTTCATGAGTTCAAACCTCAGACTATAACTTTTCAATTTGAGTTACAGTAAAGTGATAAAAAAGTGTTTCCGTTATATGATGGAGTTTCCACTTTTATACCTGTGAAATGTCCGACGATTCAACACTAAAATTATTTTTTATTTGATGTGGGAGTTTTACAGTAAGAAGTTAGATAATATGCCCAGTTTAGGGTATGAGTTTGAATCTTAGAAATGTTAATTTTGTCGTTGACAAACTCCTTTGGGTCAATGATTATGTACAAATACGGCTTTCGCTAGACAGTATGTGTGCTTGTAAAATATGAGATTTTTGAAAGTGATAAAAATATTGGGCTGGTACAAAAGTTTGTAGCGTTCTTCAAAGGGTGGCGTTTCAACACGTGATTTAGTTTTACAGGTAATTGAAAATCATGATATATATACATATTCTGAAAGGTAACTTTAGAACGTGTCCTTCTATATGAAGGGCGCGTGGATTGTGGATTCTAAATATTTTTACCGTAAAAGTGAAAATGGAGGAATATGCGATGCATTTTTCTCATTTGATGCTCTTACAAATATTTGATTTTATAGGACCGGCTAAAAAATATGTGACGTTTATGGCAGGGGTGCCTTAGCTGGAAGTATTGTTAGTAAGTGGTTCGCTAAATATTGACGAGGAAGATCGAGAACGCTCTGGAACGCTTGCAGTCCTTGATGACCAAACAGAGACGCCGATTTTAAAATAAGCCAGGTCACGTGACACGGGACATCGCAGAGATACTCTACATATCTCATATGTGCGTTGTAAGTCATTTGAAAAGCAATTGGATACGTGAATCTTTACGATGTTTAGGTGATGATGAAAAATGGGTTATTTACAACAATGTAGAGCGAAAAAGGTTCTGAGACAAAGGAAAAGATGATACTGTGTATCTGGTCGGGCTGAAAGATAATTGTGCATTACGAGTTATTTCCGCAAAATCAAAAGCACCGTCCCCAATTGGGCCGATTAAAGAGGGCAATCAATGAAAAACATCGTGAATTGGCCAATCGGAAGAGTGACTGCATCTATTATAACAATGTCAGGCTTCGCGTCTCTTCTGAAATCTCGACAGAAATTAGTGGAGTTTTGCTGTGATGTCCTACACCTCAAACCGCCAGATTAGCACTTATTTCGATCCACAGAAAATTTTCTTTGGGGAGAACTTCAGTTCTTCGGAAGCCTATAAAAAACAGTTGGACCAGTGCATCATCCAGAAAGATACCATATTCTGTGAGGATAGAATCATGAAGTTGCCTCAAATATAGTAAAAGGTAGTGGAACAAAATGACACGTGTAGTTGAATAACTCTATGTACAGATATACAAATATTTTCTTAGAAACTTAATTAAGAAAACGCTATGAACATTTTTTTAATGCAATAAAAGCGAAAATTGATTTTTAGATATTTTAAAAACCTTACAAATCAGAAGCATTCAATGAATACTGCTGACCTGAGATGAAACAAATACATTGAGTCAATTGCTTCTTCCACCGCGAAGAAAGTTGGCTCTCTGTGCAGCGCCAGGAAATTTTTCTCCCCGAAATCGATACTTCAAATATACAAATCAACCATTCGCCCTTGCATGGAGTATTGCTGCCATATATGGTCTGGGGCACCTTCTGTTTACCTCGGAGTTCTTGACAAGATCCAGAGACGGATATGTAATATAATTGGCCCTGATCTGGCGTCTCGTCTACAGTCACTCTCTCACAGACGCGCCGTCGCCTCTCACAGTCTTTTCTACAAATACTTTCATGGTAATTGCTCTGATGAGCTGCTTTCACTGGTTCCCAGACTTCATGAATTCAAGAGCCCTACGAGGCTGGCATCCCGCTCCCACCCTTACGCCGTAGAAACTTTTAAATGTAGCCGTCTCTTCTACTCCAATAGCTTCATACCTCGCACATCTCGCCTGTGGAACACCCTTCCCAATTACTGTTTCCCTGAGAGCTATAATCTCCAACTATTCAAATGTAATGTCAATCGACACCTCCAGTTACCTTGATCTACCCACTGTCCTTCTCCACATCCTTTCTTCTATCACTCTTATCTGCTCTCGCTCCAAATCTTCTGCAACCCCATGCATCTTAGTGGCTTCACGCCTTGCTCGGGGCGTAATGCTTAAAAAAAAATATCTATTTCTTTTTTCTTCCTTGTTTTTAAAACTCAGGACTCAAGTCTAAGGTTACAGGAATTATTTTGATGTATAATCTGTATGAAGTCTATGGCGGAGTACTTGATAATATCAACACTGATAAAATCTGATTAAGTTGGGTTTATAACTTAGCAGTAAGTCTTACATGCCCTTGCAAAAAAAAAAAAAAAATGTAGCATATCACAATTTCCCCACGGAAAAAAGACCACTTGTAAGGTAAAAGCTAAAAACTATCAAAATATACAATATTATATAGTTGTGTATCCATATTGTCAAAAATAGCGGTTCATATACACGTATGAAGAGTCTATAAAATCAAAGATACTGCCACCCGACATCACCACATTCAAGGAGATAACTTCAGTAGAACAAAAAGTTAGAGACAAAATTTTTTTATTAAACTGAAGAGCCAAACAATAGAGATAGCTGCCTTATAACGAGTAGCTTCTGAATTTGCCTGAATAACGGTAGCTACGTGACGTAGCATGGAATCTACGAAGGGTCCGAAGTCGTTCCATTGATATATTTATTCGGCTACGTCTGAGAGGCGTCCATAACTTAGTTTTCAATATTGTGTGTAGCTGTGGGGACTTTTATAGGGTTTGTAACATGTTCCAAAGGCTCAACGAGGTTTTAATCTGGCAAGTGTTGATCTGCAGCAGTAGAATATCTGGTATTTGTTTTCGTGTTAGGGGTTTGCATTATCTCACTTCTTCTTCTTCTTCTTCTTCTTCTTCTTCTTCTTCTTCTTCTAGCTTGTTAGGTAGGTTACCTGCTGTTTCCTTCTGACCCTTCTGCTTTCACTGTGTCTTGTGAGTGTCAAATTCTCCAAGCCTTTTCCTCATTATGTGTGCCTGTTCTGCCACCCATTTACACAGGCTTGTTAGGTAGGTACTTGCTGTTTCTCTCTAGTCTTCTGCTTTCACTATGTTCTTTGAGTGTCAAATTCTCCAAGCCTTCTTTCCTCATTATGTGTGTCTGTTCTGCTATCCATTTAAACAACCTCGCTAGTTTTACGTTACTCGCTGCTTTCTCCTGCCCCTCTTGCCTTCAGTATGTCATGTGAGTGTCAAATTCTCCAAGCCCTTTGTTCTCATTATGTATCCCAGGACTCCAAATGTCTCTTTCTGATTTTATATACATAATTGAAATTTTCGCTTCCGTATTCCTTAAAAGTTTCCCGATGGCCTGTCCATGGTATTCTCAGTATCTTTCTGAGGAATCATTTCTCTTCATCTGACAGAAAATTGTCCAACATTCACTGCCATAGAGGAAAATTGATATATGGCTACTCAAAATTCTTTTCTTTGTTTCCAACGAAATTTTCTTGCTTCTTAATAATACTTTTAGCTTTTGAAAAGCACTTTTAGCTATTCCAATCTGCCTTCAGATTTCAGTGTGACATTTTCATCTGTTAAAACACTTTCCAAGCGTTTAAACGTCTATAAATGTTTGATGTTGCTATCTCCAATTCATAACCCGCATCTTGGGTTTTTTCTGTTGCTGACAACAATAAGGTTGCAAATGGTCAGCAACCTGACTTGTGTATGTCAAACTTGTTAAGACAGACTTCAGTTTTCTTACGGAAATCACCACACACCGTTACTGTGTCACAAGCAGTTGTTGACAGGAGGAGGAGGAGGAGACTGAATGAGCCTTTTTCCTATAGTTCAATAGCGTTGTCCTCTGGCTTAGGTAATGCGCAGTACTTAATGCCAAGGTTGTTAATAATGACTGCTTTATTGGTTGACAGTTACAAAACATGTATGGAATGCAGTATACGTTTTACAGTGTGCTGATGGATGAGTTGAGCTGCACCAACGTTGAATTGGGTTGTGATTTTATTCTATGTTTACATTCGTTGGGTAATTATCATCCTCGTCAATCACCAGCGGTTGTGTACTTGCGTTACCTAGGGTGTCCGCAGTTTTCATGTGCCATTGACATCTGCCTGGAATTTATATATCCCTGGTATACTCTTTCTATTACTGTCAAGAAAAACTTAAAATAGTTGCCACCTTGGTGATAGAGTGCAACATCTTTTTAGTTCTAACAGTCATTCTGCAGTCAAATGGTGTCTACTTTCAATAGCTACCACTGCTACACTACCTTTTTACCTATTATGTCACACATATATCCTTCTCCTTTTTTTATGTACCGTGTCCCTTCAGAAAGTGGGCGATCATGACTCTCCACAACTTCCTATCTCTCATAGCTCTTAGCAGTTTCTCTCTTTGCCAAGCACTTCCACGTTCCGCCATTCATTTACATAAGCTCGCTGCCTTTCCCTGTCTCTCTTGACCGCCATAAGGATTAAGTTTTCCGAGTACCCTTTTCCTCATCATGTATCCACACAATGTCGAAGGCGTTCAAGAAAGTTGTCCATAACTCGACGGGTCATTTCATGTGGAATGGCAGAAATTTCTTGACGAATGGCATCTTTTAATTGTTCAATAGATCTAGAGCGATGTGTGTATACCTTTGATTTCAGGTATCCCTACAGAAAAAAAATCGCATTGGTTCAAATCAGGTGATCGGGTTGACCAACGCTCCTTGTGTTGCAGTTACCGATTTGTTGTTCTTGATAAACGTTTCCACAATGAAAGCGCGATGCTCCTCCACCTAATTCCTGTTGGCAACTGAAAACGAAATGAATGTTCATTTGCTTTTGTAATAATTTTTTTTTTAAATTGTAAAGCGACTTTATGGACACTCTGTATATGCAGGACAAGAAGGGCACCTCGAGGCAGTGTAATGGTTAGCAAGCTTGTCTCGCTAGAACAATTACGACTGAGTAGTGAGTTCGATCCTCACTGGGTGCCCCAAACACTACGCTTGGAAAATCACTATATGCAGAACAAGAAAGGCAGATATAAAACATTGAGTAACCTAATGAGTTTATGCAAATGGATAGTAGAACGTGGGCTGGGGAAAATTGTAAGGAGACAAAAATTGCTTAGAGAGAGGAAACAGTGGAATCGCCCAGATCCTGAAAGGAGATGACAAATAAAAGATGAAGATGCTGCAGTTCAGTTCTAATGGTTTTTCTATTGAGTATTATTAACAACTAGCAGTAGCGCCCGGCGTTACCCGGGGATGTAACAGTAAGAGATAGATCAAGAATCGACCATCATAAAGACTGAAAAATAAAATTGACAAAGATTATTGTTTAAGGTTGACGGACACGCATGTCTTAATTAGTTTTATTTTCTTATTTTTTTTTAATTTTTTTACGAATTGGTCAAACCCAAACTCAAACGAAAGCATTGTTTTCAATCGTTATGAGTCTATCGATTGAATAGAATTTTATTATAAACAATTGTCTTGTAAATGGAATTTTTAAAGCATTCTGAATGTAAAATAAAGAAAAAAGTGTGCAAGACAATAAGAAACACTACCAAAAAAAAAAAAAATGAAGTTTTGTTGAAATCGGTTGAAAAATGTAGGAAATCCGATCCTATATATAAACGAACACACACACACACACACACACACACACAAACAACCAACCTGGGTTTTATAATAAGTATAACTCGATATTAATAAGTATAACTCGATATGAGTTGTCCCCCTTTCATTAATGCCTCTTAATCGTGTTTTCAAATTGATTTCGTGCAAAACGTGTTTTTTTCAATTTCTGATGCTGTCAGAACCACCGCAAGGTAATTTTATGTAGTTCTGTGAATTTTTGTTGAAATCGGTTGAAAAATGTAGGAAATCCGATCCAATATATAAACGTACAGACACACACACAATCTGCGTTTTATAATAAGTAAGATACACATTTTTATATCAAATTATATGCCTAAATAATCATAAAAACAAGTAGTAACTGTCTTAATCAATGCTTTTTTTTATTAAAGTTTAACCGTTACAAGTCCCAAGAGCAACCCAATGTAGAAGGTAAGTGAATGATGTATGTGATATGGAAGTAAGAAGAGGAAGTAGGAAAGATATGGACGATCGATAACGACTGACCCGCGACTAAAAAGGTTTATATTGTAGTGTTGAAGAAAGCATCTACACGGGAGTCTGTTCCTGAAAATTTAAAACTCTAAGACTTTTCCCTTGTACTCACTAAAACTTAAGTGATAGTAAATCTGGGCCTTCTTACCACTTTTAGTAAGCTTAAGAGTGCTGAACTGTTATGTCATATAAACCCTCTTCTATGGCAGTGAACGTTAGATAATCTCAGCGCAGATGAAGAGTAAACTATAAGCAACAGAAATGAGGTTATACAGAAGGATACTGAGAATTCCATGGATGAAACGAGTAAGAAATAAGAAAGTCTTAAAGAAAATGACAACAAAAAGAACACTTATACTCAGAATCAGAAAGAGACAGTTGATATTTCTTTAGGGTAGTGCTTGGAAAACTTAACACTCGCAAGGCATATCAAGGAGAAGGGAGATAGGGGAAGGCATAGGATCACCTGCCTGACGTAAATGGATGGTGGAACGTCGGGTGGAAGGCTTGGTAAACGTGAGTAAGGATCCTAAGGAGGTTGTAGAGAGCCATGATCGCCTACGTCTTGAAACGGGCACGGCGCATAGAAGAAGAAGATTACTTAGATAATTTCAATTCTTCCCTGGATTTATCAGTGTTTCTAATGCAATTACAGAGTTTTTTGGCGCCATTTCAAGTGTTCCAATAACGGTGGGTACTAATCATCCTATCCAGTGTAATCTTCAATTCTCTGTTAAATTCTAGATACCTTTTAAACTCTTTATCATTGAAGACCACCACCACCACCACCACCACCACCACCAACAACAACAACAACAACAACAACAACAAAAACAACAGCAAGTAGAATAAAAATAGAATGATACAGAGGAAAGAATGAAGCAAACATTTGTTTGGCCAGCATCCACAGCCCTGGGTTTTATATTATCCATCAAATGTGTTCAAAATATACAATATTCGACAAGAGTATAATTTGCAGAAATTGTGAGAATTTTTCTTTCTTTTAATGCCAATAATTTTCTTGTCTCGTTTACAAAAAAAGAAAAACCAAATAACCAAAACAAAAATCATACGATTCAACGGCATTTTATCAACACCAAAAAAACAAAACAAAACAAAACAAAAAAAAACAAACAAAAAAAAACGAAAACAAAAATGTCTTTTCCTGCAGAATGCTTGTCAATCCATCAGCTTAAATTGCTATTTGAGAACAGAATGATGAATGGGTAAATGTACGGAAGCAAAAAGAAAATAAATAACTTCAATTGAACGAGTGTTTGGAAAACAATATAACAAATGTCTTTATTTTTTACTCGACACTTTTTGCAGAGTTGCATCAGTTTTCAAGATGATTAAACGCTTAGTAACTTTCCCTCTATCTCAACGAGTGCATCTCCGGGTTTACAGAGTGTAACTATCATCACTGCAGTTAAAATTCACCGTAGCTTAATGTTATAAATAGAACAAAACAAGTGTCTGAATTGAAGTATATGAAAAGAAAAAGTTGTAAAAAATTATAATAATGGTAATATTTAATCTAAGAACTTTGAACAGTTTAAGACTATTACGTCTACTTCTGCGAGGTGAATATAAACAGTATGGCTTGGTGTAAAAATCGGATAAAGAAAAATTTACCTATATGACTAAATTTGTCTACTGGTATGTTTTTTTATCTATAAGATTCTATAAGCGTCAGACAAGTTCTTATAGGTTAAAGGATACGAGTTCAAATCTTATCAGAATCCCAATATATTTCGGATCCATTCTGCTTGTCTAACTCTAGTAAAATGATCTGAGCTTTGCGATAATATATAGTAGTTTATTCTATCATACTTCTCGCCTGTTTTCTTGCTTTTCTGTCAACTATGATCTTCAAAAATGTAAATGCAACGTCAATCGTTATCCTCTTGAATCATGTTCTTTTATTGTCCGCTGTTCTCAATAAGTTTTTTTTCAGTTTCTTTCAGTCTCAGTATCCCTTTGCGTCTTAGTGGCTTTATCACCTTGTTTGAGGTGAAATGATTAAAAAGAATATAGTGAAAAATGAATAAAAGAAGGTAAATCCATAACTAAAAATAATTCTGTTCATCATAACGTCTTTTTAGTTTGTATTACTATTTATTTGTTATTTGGATCTGACTACCGCTAGAAATCAATTCCAGTTATAGAACATATTAAAAAAGAATCACGTGCATTTTGTTACATATTATTCGTTACATATTGATCAGCATGTTGTTCGGAATTACATTTATCTTATCAGTTTTTTTTTATTTGAACTAGAATATTTTGAAATCGAGTCAGCAATCAGTCATAGTAATCCAAATTAATTCTTTAAAGAATTCTAACCTATAATTTGTAACAGACATATTACGTGCGTTTTGTTTTTCGAGGAACCTAAGGACGACCGAAGTCAAACACTGGCTGTTATAGTTCGCTTTTACCTTTCACTACTGCTCTCGGAAAAGGTAAAAAAACACACTCCCTTCTTAGTGATAGGTAGATAGTAGAGTAGTTGGAGCTCATTTACCTTGTATGGCAATCTATTTTGGGTTCTTCTCTACCTTGAATCTTAAAGCGTCATTAGCGGACTGATAGTCACAAATTCCTGAGCTTTATTCAATCACCTCTCTTAAAATGCTTAAACCAGTTTGGGGCAGGATAGCCAAGTATTGAATAATTTGTTTTCTACTGCCCAGATTCTGTCAGTGTGACACTGAGATCTCCCGAGTTAATTCTTTATTCCAAAGGATTCTTGTTTTTGTGTGTAGTTCCCGCCTTCGCTCCAAGTTTGCTTCATCAACGATCTTCTCACCTTCTGAGAACGTGGCAGAGGAGTGAATGGCTGTGAACAGACAAACGCTAGCTAAATTGAGTGGAACTGTGCTATCAATACCAGCGACAAAGGCACAAGGCACACGCTAACGAGTGAATAGTCAGCTAAATGGTAACCACAGCGGTCTGAAGGAACTTGAAGACCGACGACTGCATGATATATTTAGTTACCGTTGATCAGGGTCGACGTCGGGAGTAGCGCCCATGAGAAGCTTCAGTGGCTTTCAGATTCCATTTAAAACAATTCCTCAAAATTGTTGAATCTGAGTAATAATTTCTCTCCTCATCTCAAATTCTAATGATAACATTAACCACTTCCGTATAAGGAAATATTCAGCATATATTCTGAGCAGCCAATCCTATTGTCGCTTAAAATTTGTAAAATATTTCTATTAAAACAATTTTTCAGAAAAATAGGTTCCTCAAGTTTACTGTTATCGCTGTTTCCAATGTTGATGGTGATTTCCTTCCTAACCTTTTTTTAAGTAGTGTGGAATGTTAACATCTTGATTATGTCATTATTTTCTCTTCGAGCTATATATGATATCCATTTTAGTTGTTTTTACTGTTAAAAGTCCTCAAGTGATGTGGTTTTCGTTATTTTGTACAATTCTTTGTAGTTCTATAGCGCATTCTACGAGGTTCGAAAAAGAATTGTCCTCTCTAAGACCTACAGGCTTCATTCGCCGAATTCATTTTTAATCTTTGATCTGAGAAAGAGGTTTTATACAGTTGACACTTTAGATATTTCTGAACGTGTTTAGTACCATGCATGACATTCATATGAAAGTCTCGATCTAATGAAGATATTTAAGAACATGATGCTATGTACCGCTTAATTGTCGCAAGAGTAAGAAAACGAAAACAACAAAATATTTCCGGTGAGGCGGAAAGAAATGGAGGAGATATATTAAATTAAAATTATCTGTATTACCGGTATAATGGATCACGGTGGAATGCCTCTTTTGTGGGCAAGAGAAACGACCTGAAAGATGAGGGAGAAATCAGAGGAGGGGATTGAAGAGTCCGGGGATTTTTCAAAGATGAAAGATTCTATACTGCAGAAATTGGTACGAATACCACGAATGTTGGAGAGAGAAAGGTTGAGGATTTAGGTGATTTTTGTTGAGATGGTTTAGTTTTATATATTTGGTGGCTTAAGTCATGGTGTGTTGTTTTGGTATGGAAAAACCTAGACTAGCAGTAGCAGTCGGGCGTCTAATGTAACATGTGCAGGAAAGGAACTGATGCAGATTGCAGCATAGTGTGGTCACGGGGTTGCCCACCGGAGGAGCATACAGGGACACCCTTTCATGCACGATATAGCATTGCAAGAACCCCGATATTATGCAACTGTTGATAAGAGCAGCCCCTCAAGACGCTGCGCAAGAGTTTGGGTTCTTAACTATTAATCGGGAATAGCAACCAGAAAACTGCCAACCCGGTATCCTCAATATGAAGAGATTTAGCCACCATCTAAGACACATCGCAAATTCATGACAGCACCAGTATTAAGGCCTGAGAAAAGGAAAGGAATCGAGAACCTCTTACGGAATAACGTTCATAAAAAAAAACACCTAACCAAACAGATACACATATATATCTGAAAAGCTATTAGGTGTAAATCTACAAAAGGATTTCATAATAATGCGAATTATTATTAGTCACAGGCATGCGCATTACAATCCTGTCTTCTCTGCCTTTTCAATACTGTCAATCTACACTCATAATGGAGAAAGATAAGTCGGCTGTTAGCGGCTATTATCAACGCTAAACATCTGTGCCATTATCAGATTTTTTATCGAAAATCTTATCACTGTATTTGTCAAAGGCAAACATCTCCAACCATGTCCACTTCACTCCTTTATCTTCTATTTGTTTTCTGCTTTCACTTCCATGCAATGTTTTTTTTTTTATTTCTTCTCTTTCCTTTCCTCGTTTTCTACCCTTTCGATTACTATTCTGCTTGCACACACGCACACAAATCCATTCATTCTCCAAAGCGTACTCTTAAAATGATGATGCAGTCTTATCTTCTAACACAAGCACACCCTTTTTTTTTTTCAAATATGTTCATACATACACAAACCCGGTCTTTTTCCTGCTATAGTCGTATTACGTGTTTTTTTTTTTTTTTTTTGTACTCAGAGTTCACGGCGTTCAGTTCTTGTTCATTTGGTACAGTGACGATCAAAGATATGTATCATAAGTGCATGAGACGTGAACGAACCACAGCAGTTTTTATCAAGTCTCTTCATTTCTCGCGAGTCCACAAATTATCAAAGAAGGGCTGATCTTTTTTTAAATCAGCATATCCTTCGTTGTCGTCAGTCAGAATAAACGTTTTTAATGTCTTTAATTGCCCTGAAGAACGTCATGTACTCAACAGAATCATAACAAGAAAGAAAAAAAAGGTAAAACTGGAAAGAAAGCATACTTAAATGAAGCATAGATATTTTTCTATGCTAAAGTTCAAACAGTACAATGGTAAAGAGCTACTCAAGGTAGATGGTTACTCTTAAAATGGTTGTGATGAATGAGGTGTGTGATATGAATAAAAGAGAAGAAAATGTATATTATCAGGATAAAGAGCATAGATAACGATTGAATCTTGACTTGTAGAGGTTAAGATTATAGTGCTCAGGGAAGCATCCACATAAGAGTCTATCCCACAAAGTAGCAGTTCTTGTGGGGTGACTGTCAATCTAAAAATCTAAAATATGAAAAGAAATGAAAAAAGTAGAACGATCGACAAAGGACCAAAATGGACACGAAAGTTCATAGGCTTACAAAGAGCCATGACTGAAAAAAATTCTTGAATTATTTGCAAGTATTCGACTTTTATTACAATCCACTTCCTATATCCGGTTGGAAATGGATCTAAAGATTCAATCAAAAAAAAAAAAAAAAAAAAGCAGCAGTAATGGCGATCAACGAAATGAATTTACTAATAAAAAGTTCAGTGAATTATTACAGACGGCTGCTACAATGGTATATGTAAAGGGGTGGATAATCGTAAAGGGAGACGACTTTTCTTAACCATGCATTAACAGAACAGGCTTTTGTTTTCTCAAAATGATAATTGTTCATCTTGGTAAAACCTCGATTTAGATATTAAAAATTATTTTTTAAAACGACAATACAGAGTTGACATAACTGCTAGCACTGCGGAAAATTGATCTGAATTTAAATTCCGGTTTATGCAACTCAGTACAAACTGTTGCAGACGGGCATCGCCAAGTAATCCTCCCTTGTCACAGGAAATGTTTTGAAGGACACATCGTAATATGTCAGTAAACTAAGTTACAGGCTAATTTGTTTTGATGGCATAACACTAAAACATCTGTTGAAAACTATTTTAATATGATGCACAAAACGATATGAGATTAGAAAAAAAGTCATAAATTTAAAATCGTTTATTTCGTTGTACTACTGAGGCAATGTTCAGTCTCTGTTGTCAAAAATACAGATCAAGTGCTAGTAATTCCAAAGCCGAATACGGCTACAATTTAAGTCGGACATCCTGTCGTCTATAAAATAAATTTAATTTTTAGCTGGTCTGTTTCAAATTTGTAAATCTATCTAAATTTTAATCGGATTTCAGAATCATATGTTTGTAACAATTCGGATGCTGTTGCAATCTCGAACATAATGCAATGTGAGCCAGTTGTTATTTAAAAAGATAAGTAATTTTTTGCAACGCTCGGATGCCACTGTAGATTTCGAATTACGTATAACATAATACTAACCAATCGGAGATCATTATTATTTTATTCATAATAAAGACTAATATTATTTCGAAATATACATATTTTATGATATTTATTATTATATCAGCTGCAATTTCACAACAGTCGTGACTTTCAGCAAGTCTCCTCCATATTTTAGCACCTGCCTCATTATTTTGCTTTTAGGAAGGCTGTATAATTCTTCCAACAATTTTGCAAAGCACTTCGGGACTGCTTTAATTTGGCTGATGATGATGGGTACAAATGCCGGCTTCTTATTCCACAGCCTTTTTAAAAGTTATCTGATCCATATATTTTTCAGCTTTTCACTTTATTTTTATTTTATTTCACGGTTTTACAGAATAACATTTGCTATCTGGCAAATTTTCATTTCTTTGTTTACGATGACTAAATCAGGTCTTTTCACCTAGATAATGCGATCCATTTGAATTTTAAAATCTCATAGAATTTTTTTTTCATTTTTCAGGCCAACTTTAGATTCAAGCTTACACCAATGTTTAGATTTAAATCGCATTTACTTTCATAATTTCCAATGGATCATCATCAACACCCAATCATGCCGAATGTGTACGCCTGCAATCATTTAGAATTGACAGTCTTGACTACTTTGTTGTGTTTCTTGCCCATTTCATTCTTAATATCATTTATTCTCACTTTTATTAATAGATTCCGTTTCTCATTGTTATAAAGATGGATGTCCCCTGTCACTCAAATTTTAGACATGACTTCTGGCAAATATATAGAGATCAAAATTGTAAGCATTTGATGTACGACTCTCTCCGGAAAGTATCCAGTTATTTTGAATATCTTAGGAATCGGTTGCACAGCCTAGACGCAACTAGACAACCATCATTTCATATATAATAAGTTGTAAAAATAAAAATAATGTTGTGTGGATCAGTGCGCGTTAGAGTTTGTGTTCTACTTTTGAAAAATTCATCAGATAATGTAAGAAGTCATTGAGGACTAAACCTGAGGAATGTTTTAAAGATTAGGTGAGATTTTGGCATTTCTTATCGTTGCCCACTGTCTCTGATTTTGCTCCATCATTTTCTCACTTCGTTTTACTCATTTTCAACAATAACAAACGAAATATTTCTGGCATTACAGAAAAAAATATGTGATGAATGTGTAGAGGGGCCGTGGCGGTTATGTTGTTGATATAAGTCAGACGTAGAAGAAAAGCAAGTAAGGTTCAGATACTCCTGCCCGCCGGGCCCAACTACATAAAAAGGTTGGACTTTGATTAAGTCCAAAGAAGAAGGCAAAGAAAAGCAAACAAAAAACAAGACCGATAATATATGTATATACAAATATATATTAATAACAAGTTACAATACATGGAAACAGTACAAAGGACGAAGTGTGTGTGAATATTCTGTATGTGCGTGCGTGTGAATATTCTGTATGTGCGTGCGTGTGAATATTGTGCTTAGCGTGTTTCCACGCTATCCCTTGTTAGCGCCTACATTTCGAGGTTGATAGCTGAAATCCTGAAGTCAAATAGAAAGGAGTTTTAAAGTGGGAGTAAAAAGATTGTATTATAGCAATATTTCAAATCGAAATGAAAAGTTAATTGCCTTTAAAATCAGCATGCATAACCTGTCCTTTAACCTGAGATAACGAAAGTACGTAACGCGCTTAGCCACAAATAACGAGTTAACATCCTAATCACGTGGGATATTGTTAATAAACCTGTAACTCACACAACCATTTACTCCTGTCTTAATAGTAAGCCTGATCGGTTCAATAAGGTTAAACTGGCAGCTGATATAAAAAAATAACGTGTTAACTGAGACATGGAATGGCATGTTAATTTTAACGCCTCGAAAATGAAACTTCTGTCTATTAATCATCTGAGAGACGCCTTTCTGCCTCACATCAGCATGGCTGATGCTAACCTCCAGGAAAGTGACTCGTTGCACCTTCTCGGGGTTACATTCTTGGTTGACATGAAGTGGAAAGATTATATTGAATACATTGCTATGTCTGCTGCTAAGAAAGTTGGATCACTGTGTCACGCTAGATAATTTTTCTCTCTTTAAGCTATCTTATATATTTACAAATATACCATGCCTTGAATATTGCTGCCACACATGACCCGGTGCTCCTGCTATATTTGTAGTGATTCTTGATAAAATCCATAGAAGAATCAGTAATATTACTGGTCCTGACCCGGCATCTCGACTTCAGTCACTTTCCCACCGCCGTAATGTAGCTTCCCTGTGCATTTTCTATAAATAGTTTCATAGTACTTGTTCGTATGTACTTTTTATGGTACCTAGATTTTAGGAATTTAGGTGTGGTACTAGATTGGCGGCAAGTTCTCGTCAATTTACAGTTGAATTGGCTAGATATAATGGCAAGTTCTATGCTAACAGTTTCTTTTCTCGCACCTCTTGCTTCTGGAACTCTCTTCCGGTTCCATGCTTTCCAGCAAAATTTGATCTTCAAAAATTTAAATGCAATGTCAATCATTATCTACTGTCTTTTTGATTACTTTTCTATTGTTTTTGCTCCTTAATAATGCTTTTGTTATTCTGTCACACTCATTAACCCCTTGCGCCTTAGTGGCTATAAGGCCTTGCAGGGGATGAAATGATTAAAGAAAACTAACTGAGAAGACGATAAAACTGTCCTTGTGGCATACTTTGATAACTATGAATTGCACATAAAATAATGACGTCTTATAAAACAAAGTTTTTAACTGAGTTTTTTTTTCTCTTCGATCATGCACCAAATCAAATTGCTTATTAAAGGAAAAATAAATTCGTTTGTGTCTGTTTCTCTCTAAATATTTATTTTTAAAGAATACATGGGGGTGTGGTCACACCAGTAGTTGCCTGACCTTGAGAATCGGCAGTTATCTAACCGGGAGATACGGGGGCGAATCTCACTATGGTCGATTTGTCAAGGTGGTAACTTCTTGATAAAATCGGCATCTGAACAGTTCCCTCTCTTAAATTAACTCATAAGCTTGGGGTTAATTCCTTGTATTGTGTTGCACTTTGGGATCGTTTCACCCCGACTCTTGACCAATTGGTGATTCGAACGCGGGTCCCAGTGTCGCAGCATTTTGTTCTAACCACTATGCCACGCGTTTATCAGTCGTCAAGGCAGTAATAGTTAACTTAGGTTCAAGTTTATCTAAATTTCAGGAAAGAAAGAATACAAAAGAAACACCTTTGAAGGCAATTTAATAACTTAATAATTAATAATAATAATAATAATAATAATAATAATAATGGACGTTTACTTCTTTTGAGCACACCCATCAGCTGAGGTGGCAAAGCCATTCCCTGTTACAGACTCCTTCTCAGGCACATTTGTTTGTTCAAAACTCTCAGAGCCTACCCGTAGTTTATACTGGAACAATGCTGAGAGGACGTTAGTTACAATTTCTGGGATCACCAATTTGAACAAGGCTAGTATACTCAAAACCTCGGTCAAGATTCAGGAAAAATCATCGGTTCTTTGTACTGCTCCAGTAAATACCTGACTCCTCGTGGTATCTTCTAGCTTTACAAGAGTCAGATCAGGCCGAAAATGGGCTACTTTTGTCATATTTGGCCGGGAGCTGTTCAGTCTTAACTTTCCAGGCTCGATAGAGCCCAAAATCGTCTCCGCGTCCTTGTGGGTGACAAATTATTTTCCAGTCTGTAACTCCTCTTTCACAGACGGGATGTGGCAACCCTCTCACTTGCTCTATCGTTACTTCCATGGAAAGTGGTCGGACGAATTGCTTTCCTTGGTTCCGCCAGGTCTAACCTTTACGGCTAGGACCCGCCATGTTAATCCCATTATAACAAACCATCCTCATTCCCTCCGTATTCCATTGGCGAGAAGTAAGTTCCACTCAAACAGATTCTTCCCGCGAACCACTGCTTTGTGGAACCGAATCCCGTGAGGATATTTTCCCGATCACTACAATTTTAATCTGCTCATGTCTAGTGTTAACACCTTTCCAACCTATCCGCATAAATTGTGCCGCTTAGTCTGTAATCATCTACCTCGAGTAGCCCTCGGGCCTTGTACAGAGTGAACCTGTAACATGTAAAAAGAAAAAATTACTCACATGAAATACACTGCAGAAATGCAAAAAGTACACCGAATTATTGATTGCAGATTCCATCATACAAAGACAGTATTTAAATGAAAAAAATATTTCTTCCGTTTATTTCGACAACATATAAATCGATAGCCGATCACGATTCTTTTTAATTTCTCTTTATTTTCTATTTCTCTTTATTTTCTATTAACAAAGAATCAACTGAAAACTTAATGCGCAAACAAGTTTAGCCAACTTTGAGTAATAACGAATTACATTGACAGCAAAATATTGTTGACCTTTGTCGGCCTTCAATTTCTTAGCTCGAAAATTTTTCGTCTCCTTATAAAAGATATGTCACCTCTTTGTAATATTTAGCTAGCTATCCTTGCAGACCATTATTACTATCTTCACTAGGTATTTGTGGCCTTGTGCCAGACTAAGCCTAGTAAATTACATTTAAGATCGTAGTTGAGACTGTTTCAGAAATATGTATTAAGGGATATCACCGTAGAATAATGGTTACTACTGTTTTGAGTTCAATCTCCACTGAGGCCAATGCACTTAGATCCAAGCTTAAGTTAAGCGTAGTAAACAGCTGTAAAAGATTTTTTTTGGGGGGTGAAGATAATTTGGAATGAGATAAAAATCTACCAACGAGGAAAGAAATTACCAGCAATGGCTTTTTAAAAATCCTTTCATCCCAAGCCATGCGACAATACCACTAGAACGCTGGGGTTACATGGACTGAAAGAACATAAGACTTTAGTGAGAAGTGAGGAAAAGGACAATAAAGAAATAGGATTTAGGAAAAAAAGAAGAAAGTGCTTGACATAGCATTGAAATGTTTGAAGATTGTAGATGACAAGGAAGCAAGAAAAAGGAAAGGAACTCCAAAGGGCTGCAGAAAGTTTCGAGATTAGAATCACTATTAATTGCTTTGTATCGGATTTTTCAGATCTTCGTAAACTTTATATTATTGTCTAAAGATGGAGGCACGGTGGAGTAAATGGGGGCACGGCGGAGTAAGGCATAGCGGAATTGGAGAGCTGAGTTCGAATTCCAGTCGAGTTTATTACATTCGCTTTCGTTCTAATACTTTTGAAAAACGGTATGAATTCCTTTCTCCCCCCAAGCTATGGGTAAATAGCAAGACTGGGGCCCTATAAACAGGAATACTTTGAATTCAAACATGCCTGGAGACGATTAGGCGCCATCACGCTGTAACGCCCATGAAACACCACTGCGTCCATGGCTGCAGAACATGAGGTGCCTCTATGACCCTGTACGGTTACAGGATTTGTGATCGTTACCGATAATTTCCATGTAATGCAGCGAGATAGATTTGGTGCTATTATTTAAAGACATATTCCATATATGGTAGCAATGTAGATTTCATATGTGGGAGTAATGTACAGCGTGCGATGGGTAAATTGTCGCCATGTTATATTTTTAATGCTGCGAATGCGCGTTGTTTGTTTTGTCAGCTTCACAGTATGGTAGGGTCAGTTGGGTACCGTTCATGAGAAAAAGAGCATCATGACGCAATTCACTCCACCAGAAATTTAGAAACGGCATCCTGTACCGCTTAGCATTCGCGCCGGAAGCTCCAATAGGAATGTTTGGGTGTCAGTCCGAGGACAGTGTAGAGGATTCAGAAAGAGTTGGATGATATATCCAGTCAACACTATGGTGTTTGAAGTGATCACTAGTTGTTGAGATGTTGAGTGTTTCCGCGTGCGTGTATTGAAATAAGGACAAACACATACGTTGGGAAAAATACTGGTATATCTGAAGAGGTATTTACAACAGAGAGATTAGTAGTCAAACGAACGCAGATTAGTCAGTAACAATCAGAAAGAGTATAAAGTCTAACTGTATCTTCCGGTAGAGAGACGGAAGTGTGATGGTCACCTGATCTTCCCAGAACTCTATAGAACTGTCCTATTAGTAGTAGAGAGATCAGTCCATTCTGATGAGAAGGTGGGTGCGCCCCAACACTAGTGATGGCACCATTATGCCTCCATTCATCTTCCCACAAGGCCTCATTCGGAGGATTAAATCAAGTGCTTTGAGAAAGTAGTGCTGTCATGGATCAAGAGGGTGGCCTGGCAACAGTACTCTTCACCATGCCACACAAGTAGGAGAATCATGGCTGTCAGACAATTTCTGCGACCACATCACCCTTATATCTGGCCACTCCCCAGACTTCAAACCCCTTGATTATTGTGTTTTGGGGCACAGTTGAGCGAGAGACCAACAAAACTACTTGTAACACTAAAGATGAACTGAAGGCAAGGAATATAGCAGTATTCACAACTTAAACAAAGAGACTGTCCAGAAGAGATGCAGGAAATTCCGAAGTCGTCTGGTGGCTGTGGTTGAAGCCAATGTCGATTTTATTGAATAAATTTATTCTTTAGTATTTCAAGACATTTTTGTGCAATTTTGGTAAATATGTCTGTTAAAATGAGATGTCAGTGTAATTTTCATCTTTGCGTAATTTAGACGGCAATTTATCCATCGCACCCTGTAGATTCCATATATGGTAGCAATGTAGATTCCATATATAGTAGTGATGTAGATTCCATATATGGTAGTGATGTAGATTCCATATATGGTAGCAATGCAGATTCCATATATGGTAGCAATGTAGATTGCATATAGCGTAGTAAATGTAGATTCCATATATTGTAGTCATGTAGATTTTGTTGATTCATCCGTCAACAATTTCGATGTTTCATGGTAAGTCTTTTGTATGTTAAGGGAACTGATAAAATTATTTTGTCTGAATTTCTGCGACATGGTATTCTAATTAATCAATAGTTGCTTCTGACGAGCAACCTAATTGTTTTTGTTTTTTGGTTGATGTACTGTTCCGTTTTTCTCAGTTGTCGCGCCCGGCCATCTTCAAATGACCTCGAAGGAAACTCTTTATTTCGTCCAGTGTATGTCTCTTCCTTCTTGAAGAAGACCGTAATGTTATGTTTATAAGCTGAAACCGGAAACATTTTAATAATCCCCATGAATATAAAAACATTGCATATCTGTATGTGGAGGTGTTGTAATGGTTGACGGCCCGGGATAGGAAATCGGGGAGTAGAGTTCGAATTCCGGTCGAATTCCTTACATTCACTTCCGTTCAACTATCCATCTTTACTTCCCCTCCCATAGGTTAAATAGTAGATTTGACTCCATAGCGATAGTTAGCAACCGGTCAATGCGTAGAAAAAACTGAATTCAAAACCGAATTCAAAACCGAATCGCGTACTATGCAACCATCGAAGGATTCTGTAGTTCACAATGACAGTATGATCCCGACTGCAGCCAATGTACAAGGAGGTGCTGAAAAGATCTTGGTCGACACACTTGCCAAAATCTGACTAAATGGAAAAGGAACAGTTTTTGGAGAAGGTCTTTTTGTCGACCCGAGAACTTAAAATAAGAAATATCATAAAATTAAATTATAATAATATTATTCTATGTTTAAAACCATTTTTTAAAATAAGAGTAGGAAACGCTGACCGTAATGAAATTGGAGAGGTACAATTTATAGGGTTTGATTACCAAACAAGGTGTGCATATTATGCATGAGTAGAAACATTTTCCCCACACTTTCAGCACAATTTTAGGGGTGCGTATTATGGATGTAGACGTATTATACATGGGGAATTACGGTAGATGAATTAAATATCGAACTAAACTTTTTATTGTAGAATCCTAGTTATTGTTTATTGCGTAGATGAGGCGAAAGAAAAGCTTAGTACTTTAAATGTAATTTTAAAATTCTATCAGCAAACATATTCATTAAGCAAAGAGACAATTAAAGATGTTGTTTCTACACAAGATTTAACGGCAGCTTTTATCTGAGGTTCCGTTTTCCGCTTCGAAACATCTGTCTTAGTTCAGATTATTCATGACTAATTGGTCTGGAAATAATGCTAAAAGATAGAAAATGATTTTACATTTCTTGAATAGGATTAATATTTACAAGACGATCTTGGTTTTCCCAAATTTATTGGGACCGGCCAATTTGTTTCAATTTTTCGATTTAACTGCTTAGAGACAACTGACCAGACATTTGCAGACATTATCGTCTGTAATAGGTTGCGCACTGACATGAGATACTTCAGACACAGCTCAGCGGTAAATCTTCTTTTATGCAGCGTGTCCCTTCTAGCCGTGGACGATCATTGCTCTTCACAACTTCCTGTCATTTGAAGCTCCAAGCATTTTCCGAGTTCATGTCTTGCAAGCTCGTTAGATAGATGACTTGCCGTTTCCTTCATTTTTAATCGGAATCACCCCAAGCAAGACATTAATGTCACTAAAACACTAGGGGTTACAGGGTGTGTGGAAGAATTAGGAACAGAAACATTAATGATGAATATAGAAGAGATTAATCAGGTGGACAATGTATAGCCATTGGTATTGAATTTAAATTAAAATTCGCTGGAAGGGAGTTTCACAAGTGAGAAGTGCGAGAGAAGAAATGCTTAGCATAGAATTTATGGCTACATCTAGCCATGTTCGTATAACCTACCTAACGATCTTGTGTAAATGGTTGGCAGAATAGAGATTAGAAGAGATGACAAAAAGATAAAGTTTATTAAGAAATGACAAGAAATTGTGGAGAGTCATCAGCTCCTATATCGTGAAGAGGCAGGGCACATGGAAGAAGAAAAATTACGTAGCTAATTACCAGGGTTTTTGCTTTTGCTGACAACTATGCATTTTATCTTCTTAACCCATTAACTGCCAAATTTTTTTAATGCGTATTTTTGGCCTAGACAGGTGTCTTAGGAGTTTATTTATTCCTTATGTTTAATTTCAGTAGTTGCCATTGTCGTTTTTATAAAAACTAGAACATCAAATATATATATATATATATATATATATATATAAAACATCAAAAAATAATATTGATTAGAAATAATAAAAAAAATACTTTTCAAAATAGACATTATTTTTCTATTCGTGAAATGTAAAATTACGACAGAAAATGTCTTCTTACGGGTAATAATAAAAACTTTAAAGGCTAAGTGTTGTAAAATATACCTCTGCAAATGCAATGTATGTAAGCAATTCAATGTAAATACAAGGAATAACATGTATTGAGTTTAATTTTAACAGATCCCCAAATGGGGTCCATGGCAGGTAATGGGTTAATTAATAGTCTTTTTTTGCCTTCCTTGACTAATTTCTTTAAGAGTTATTTTCGGTTTCTTTTGTATCTCATCTGTAAATTGATGCGATCTTGATGCCAGTCTACTACTGCACTTAAATTCAAAATCACTAGGTACCATAGTGAAGATCTCATTCGAACAATTACCATGAAAGTATTTATAGAAAAGACATATAGAAGCAACCTTACGATGGTGGGAAAGTGACTGGAGCTGAGCCACCAGGTCAGGACCAATAATACTGCTGATTCTTCTTTAGATTTTATCAAAGAGCTCAAGGTAAATAGCAGGAGCACCGGACCATATGTTGCAGCAATATTCTACGTATGCCCGAATGATAGACTTATAGATATGTAAGATAGATTCTGGAGAGAAAATTGTCTCGCCCGACATAGTGAACCGATTTTCTCAGCCGCTGACCCAGCAATTAATTCAATATAATCTTTCCACTTCATATCAGCTGAGAATGTTAGCCAGAGAAGGCGCAACAGGCCACTTTCCTGGAGGATAGCATCAGCCATGCTGATGGAAGGCATCAAGGATCCGCTCAGATGATTAATGGAGTGAAATTTAGTTTTGGAAGCGTTAAAAGTTGAGAGCTGATGTCATCAGGGAGGTCATTGATGAAAATTAAAAATAGAGTAGGAACAATAATGGTGCCCCTGGAGACACCTGCATTAGTACAAAAGGATCTAGATGAGTGGCCATTCAGGATAACTCTCATTTTACAATTTGATAGGAAAGTCTGGATCGGTTCAGAAAAGTGTCCGGAGCCATCGTAATTTTTCAGCTTGTGGAGAAGACCTGAATGCCAAACCCTGTCAAAGTCTTTCGACAGCCTGGAATTCACCGTTTTTATCTAGAGCCTGATAACCTCTTTCCAGAGATATCGTCAGTGCATCAGCAGTTGACCTGGAGAAACGAAAGCCATATTGCTTGTCTGAGAAATGGCCCTGCGATGAGAGCATTGATTATGGTCTCTAGAATTTTCCCCAAAAGAAATAGGCCTATTGTTGGAAGGGTCGGACGGCTAACCAGAGTTATTAAAAACTGGAACAACAGACGATGACTTCCAGCAGACAGGAAAGCAAGAAGCAGCGAGGTATTTATTACACAGTTTAGAGAGAACAGGAGCCAGTTCAGGAGCACATTTCTTAATGGCTATTACAGGGAGACTATCGGATCTACACGCTTTGTGGGGATCAAGGTTAGAGATGATAGCAGAAATCATGGAAGGTGTTACATGCATATCACTCAACAAAGTTATATGAGGGGAGTTAGGCAGGGATATTCCGGATGAGTCAAGAGGAGAGTTTGAAGAGAATTTATGGGCAAATAATTCAGCTTTATCAGCAGAGGATGATAACACCTCATATTGATTGATGGGGGAGGAATAGCAAGCAACTTATTTAATGCCTTATTACAGAGCCGCCAGTAATAGCGAGAGCCAAAGTTGTTAGATACTATGCGGTGTTTCATTCTCTCGGTAAACAAAGACTTTGTTCCTCCGAGCACTCGCTTACATTTACAAAGCATTCACAAATCACACTGTGTTTATGACAGACACAAAGGCAAATATAAAAACTATTCATACTTTCATTTTACCCGCATTTCTGTTCATTGCAGCTAATTTAAAAGTTATAAAACTAAGTGATACTGTCGTAAGATCTCTGAGCGAATCGCGGCTTTATGAAAAGGTCAGGAGGATTCTTCTATTATTTCTTCATTAAAGTATTCTAAATTGACGTCCGTGGAAATAAATCCAAATTCACAGCGCGTGTATCATTTTTCATCCATTTAATCGTTTATGAAATAACCAGCGAGACATTGTAACGGCTGTGACATCGAACATAGAAATATAATAAATATCCATTCGATGTAAACAAGGTCCAAAAGTAAATATACGCCATTGAGTTTTGGTTCATTGAATTGATTGATGATGCAAGTTGCCATCTTGAAAGAAGATATCCAATCACCTGATTGCGTATCTACTGAATTATATACCTTTTAAAATTCGGTTGATTAATATTTACCTAACTCAAATGGGTATAGACGATTGTAAAAACTGTTTATACTGTCATCCATTTATGATTCTGTCAAGTAATCTCAGTATCACAGCAGCATCGTTACTACTTATTTGGTCGGGATTCGAGTATATAAATGAAACCTTGCGAGGCAAGACTTCGGGTTTAAACCTTTTTTGAAGTCGCATTTTCAGTAGAACCTCATTATGAAAACAGGTTGAAGCCAATTGTAAACAAGCGTGAGAGAGAAGACGCAAGTTGTTTTGGATTGGCGCATGTTGAACTGGAGTTTAGCCAGAAGTTTCTTTTTTGTGTGACCAGCGAACAAAAGTTATATATACACACACACACACATATATATATATATATATATATATATATATATATATATATATATATATATATATATATATATATGTGTGTGTGTGTAAAAGAACGAAGAATAAAATTTCAACATTCAAAATATTAATTTAAAACAAGGCTCAATACAAAAGTAGACCAATAAATATTGATTTATTATGCACTGTTACATTAGAACATGTAAATATGCACGAAAAATTGTACATTTTGTTTGAATAAAGAATTAACGTTTCTTCAAGTGGCAAACAATGACGGTACCCTCATTGAGTATCATGATTGTTTGCCACCTGAAGAAACGTTAATTTAACGTTGAAACAAAATGTACAATTTTTAGTGCATTTACATGTTCTAATATAACAGTGCATAATAATTATATATATATATATATATATTTTTATATATATATATGTATGTATATATATATATCGGCCAAGATTACGCCCGCGTAAGATAGATGACAAGGAACACAGCAGATAAATTGGTTACAAAAAGAGTAAATTTTATTTTTATGGAGAAATCAAGGACATTTCTAGTTGGAGTTGAAATGGTGATAAAGAAGTTAATGAAAATTTAGGAGACAATGAAAATCGACCTGAACTTACTGAAGAAAGAACTAATAGTAGCCTAGTGAATTGCATATGTAGGCAAGTCTACTCAGAAAGTATCCAGCTATTCCATTTTAATATCTTCACAACTGGTTGCACGCTCTTAATTTTACTTGGTAGCCTATCTCAGACTACTTAGGCTAAGTAACCCAGAATACCTAAGTGAAGAAGAGGAATACATTGAGAAAACATTTACACTACTTCACTGCTCGCACCATTTCATCGTCAACGCTAGAAAACGTGATTACAAATCCCCAACCGCCCCCCCCCCAAAAAAAAACGACATCACCGATAGCACTTTTAACAACAACACATACATTTCATCATTTTGTCCTCTAACACTCTGCTAAACTTAAACAATAAATTAGCGATCGTTAATACTAGGATATTTACCGTCAAATAATGTCCAAGACAATTGGAAATATAATTAGGAAGAAAAAGAAATTCAGCACCAATTCAGATGTCGGTACTTATCAAATAAATCTCAATGTAAAAACATTTATATCGGAGAGACATTACGGAAACTAAAATTTGATAGGGAAGGGTATCCTGTCTAGGGAGGTAATTCGCATTTTTTTTTCTTTTTGACATTACGTACTAAAAATAGTCTAAGAGTTGCAAAAATGAAAAAAAAAAATCTTTTATATATGTTCACACTCGAAAATGATATTAAACTTCCATTTTTAGATTTTTCAAACACGTCTTTATTTAATAAAAACAAACGCTTGTTGCAAACTGCAATAGGATGAATTTCAAAATCGCATTGAGATATTACAAGGAAATGTTTAAAAATAAATATTCAATTTCTTTTCTTCTATTCAATTTGAAATAAAATAATGTGTTAAATTATGCAAGCACCAACTGCAAGAAGACAAAATGCATGGTTGTCAGCAAAAAAGATGAACCCAAAATGCAAGTTACAGGTTGAAGATACTAAAATCAATCAGGTACAGAAATTTAAATATCTGAGAAGTGTTCTAACAGAGGACGGAAAAGAGGACGGAGATCCGAAGTCGTACTTTGATGGCCAAAGATGCATTCAAAAAAGCAAAGCAGATTATTAAGAGACAGAAATTTCGTTAGAAACAAAGAAAATAGCACTGAACTGAATTAAATCGGAACACATTTTCATTATCGCCTATTGAGCATGACAGGTTAGTGGAGAATGATGTAGAATGGATTTATTCGAACAAAACGGAAATGAAGAGAAACATGATCTCAATGTTTTATGTTACAAAGTAGAACTTGTTACATTGCTAACCAGTCAGTATCCGGTACTGGCAAAAGATAATGAAAGGTCAAATTTCAAATGTTAAAATTTGCTGGCATTTTACTGAATTTAATATTTTATTTAAATATTTCTTTAGTGGAAAAAAAAGTGTAGTTTCCAAAACAACGGAGTCATTTTTCGAGTTTTGTATTAATGCGATTAGTGATTAATATTCCTTTGAAATATAAAAATAGTCGTGTATCGTGTTTCATGACGTTTGTGGTATACAAAACGATAAAAAGAGTTATTGAATTTAGTATTTCAGTTCTCTGATCTAGTTGTTTATGTAACTCATAAAAATCATGCGCAGGTTTTATTAAAAATAATAAATACATCAAAATGTTATTCATTTTAACGTATGCATATAGAATAAGCGGGTAGCGTAACGGATATCGGGGCAGAGAGTGAACTCAGTAAGCCAAATTCAAATTCCAACTTAGTTTGTTTATCGCAACTGGAAAAGGCATGATTCTATCTCTTTTCCTTTCCAAACCACGGTTTGATTGGATGGTCTTTATTTTTCAACTAATGAGTATAAGAATATAGCCCCCACCCCCCAAGGAATTGGTTTATGAGTCGGCTTTGATCCGCTTGTTTGCTATATAAGAGGGAAAATTTGAACTCCAAAGGTGGAGGGGGGTAAACCACATTCCGACGAAAGTCTATTGTTGCTGAGAAACAATTGTCACTCGACCCAAAAGGCAGAAATGTTTGACCGTCTCAGCGAATAAATGCCGTTGCTATGCTGAGAAAAAAAAGAATTAAACCACGGGGCGACCAGGAATGATCAAAGACTACTTTAATTACTGACGAGGGAGGTAAAATAATAATAATAATAATCTTCTAAATTCTCTTTCATAGACTTGTGAGAGTTTTCCCCAAAATTATCATTTGAGGATGCCTCTTCCAAAAACCTGAATGTAGACTGACTTTCTAGCTTTAGGTTGCAACCAGTCTAAGAGAAAGAAAGTCCGAATTTCAAACAGTAGAGAAGGAAACTGAATTCACTTTAATATCCTTCCCTTTATTGATTTTTACAACCAGAAAATATTAGCCTGTAAGTGAATATAACAAAACCGACTGAATTCGAACTCAGCTCTCCGATTAACAATCCTGAGTGGTTATCCATAACATCATCTGCACACGGAAATTTACAACACCTGATATTCCCAAGCTCAACCTCGATGATTGTACGAGAAAAAGGTATTTCAACGTGATATGGTTGTAAGTTATCATTCCTAAGAATGCAAGGCGGTTCTCAGATAATAAAGAAAAGGAATCTGTGGAGAATCATGAAGACCTATGTCCTTAATGTTTTAAATAAATATAGGAAGGTGTATCTAAAGGTTTCAGTATAAAGCGTGAAATGAAAATGACCAGCAAATAACCAGCAAAATGACCAACAAATAATACTTTTAATATATTATTGAAAATTGGCACCATTCTTTCGAAAATAGTCCTCTTGAAGTGTACACAGCGAACCAAACGCCTTTTTCACATCCCAGAAGCACTGTAGAAGTCTTTTTTACACCAGGTTGCAATGCAATGTATGTTCAGGTTTTCCGTGAGGATCTTCAGTCAGGTGAGAAAGTTGGATTGTTTCTACGTTTTTTTTTTTTTTGTGAGGGGGGTGTACGGAATTGGTCGCTCTAACACAGTCGACCGGTCTTGAAATGCGTGTGCCACTCAAAAACATAAGTTCGACCTGATGAAACATTCCAATTGCCTCAGTAGCCTATTTATCGAACTTTATGCAAGATTTGATGTAGACACGGAACTTCGCATAATTGCTAAAGTAGATATTATTATTGGTAGTATTCCTAGTAGTAGTATAAGCATTTTTTAATCTTTCACCTCAAACAAGGCGATAAAACCACTAAGATGCAAGGGGTTACTGAGTGTGAAAGAATAAGAAAAACGTTATTAAGAAGAGAGGATAATAAAAGGTCAAAAATTAAAGAGAGAGATGATGATGATTGACATTGCATTTAAAGTTTTGAAGATCAAAGTTGATTGGAAAGTAAAAAAGCTGGAAGAGAGTTCCACAAGTGAGACGCTTGAGGGAAGAAACTGTTAGCATAGAACTTACGGTTGCATCTAGCCATTTCAACTGCAAAATAAAGAGATCTTATTGTCAATCTAAGAGTGCACCTAAATTCATAGTGTTTCGGTAGCATAGAGGATAGTTCATCAGAACAATTAGCATGAAAATATTTATAGAAAAGGCGCGGAGAAGCTATGTTACAGAAGCTGAAATGCCATGTCAGGACCAATAGCATTGTAGGTTCTTCTATGAAATGTATCAAGAATCTCTAGATACATATAAGAAGTACCAAAACAGATCTGACAGCAATATTCAGTGCATGAGCGAATGGCAGACTTATAAATGGGTAAGATAGATTCTGGTAAGAAAAATTGTCTAGCAAGACATAGTGAACCAACTTTCCGAACAGCAGACTTGACAATTGATTCAATATAATCGTCCCAATTTGTCAGTGGAAAAAAAGTTAACCCTAGAAGGCACAAAGAGTCACTCCCCTAGACGTTCAGTGTCAGCAATGCTGAGGGAAAAGAAACAAAAAAAAAAAAGGTTCTCTCATACGATTAAAAGAGAGTAGTTTCCTTTTGGAGGCGTAAAATTTACAAGACGTTTCTTGCCCTAGTTAACAACAGATTGTTGGTCATTTTTAAATCAGCTGCCAATTTGACCTTATCGAACCGATTTGACTTACTATTAAGACAGGGAGTAAATAGTTGTGACATCAGGATAGATCGAATCGAGAACTGATGACATTGTGAAGGCCGTTGATGAAAATTAGAACAAAGTAGGTCCAAGGATAGAACCTTGGAGGATACCTGCATTAACGTAAAAAAGATCTGGAAGAGTAGCCATTCAAGATGGCTTTCATTTCGATTAGATAAGAAAGATTGAATCAAATAAAAAAATTCGTCCAAAAAAATACCATAACCTTTCAACTTTTGTAGAAGATCAGAATGCTAAACTCAAAACGGCTTCGAGATATCTAAAGCAACAGCCTGCTATTCACCATTCTTATCTAAATCTTGGCAGACTCTTTAAGTAATAACCTTAATTCATCAGCAGTTGACCTAGAGAAGCGAATGCCATATTGTTTGTCTGAAAGAAAACCCTGCAAGATAAAATGCATACGCAATTCGTAGTTGATTAGAGCCCCTTGCTAGAAAGAAGTAGATGACTAATCGGTCAACAGTTAGACGCATCAGACTGTTCGCTTGAGTTCTTAAGACAGAAGAGAATTTCTAACAAGCAGAAAAACAAGAAGCAGCAAGATTTTTATTGTTGAATTTAGAGAGAACAGGAGCCATTTCAAGAGAGCATTTATTTAGGACTATATGCAGGGATACTATCAAGACCACATGCTTTGTGGGAATCCACTTTAGAGATGATAACAGAAACCGTGGATGACGTTATATGCATATTACACAATCGAGGCTCAATTGTAAGTGGAAAGTCAAACAAAGATACTCCAGATGAATAGAATTAGAAGAGAATTTACGAACAAAATATTCTACTTTATCAAGATGATAACACCTCTAATTGAGTGAAGAGAGGAGGAATGGAAGACTTTCCTTTATTTCACACTCTATTACAGAGCCGCCAGTAATCACTAAAACAAAACTTGTTAGAGATTATACGCTGCTTCATTCTGTTAGCGAACAAAGACTTCGCCTCGGTGAGGACACGATTACAATTATTACGAATGAGCAGAAAAAAAGGCGTCTGTCGTGATCAGAAATATCACGTGTGCCAACGTTTTTATTAAAATACTAATAATAGTTTAAATAGAAGAAAAACAGGAAAGTTTTCTTATATTTCTTTCTTTATTTTAATTCATTTCGTTTCATTTTCATTTTATTGTATTTTGTCGCATTTTTCCGCATCTGATTTTATATAAGTATTTATCTGATTTTATATAAGTATTTATCTGATTTTATATAAGTATTTATTCTTGAATGTGTAAGTGTAGCTTTAAACAGTCACTGACACAAATTAGGATTAAATGGTGAATTATATGTACGTATACTATCCAAAATATCTTGTATATTTTTTATCAAAAAAGTTAAAATACTGATCATCGGGCAAAATTGTTTTAACTTAGCAGTCGCTTGCAGAGAAGGAAATTGAAGAGATATTTGGAACTAGTGGTAAGATGTAATTAAGGTAGTTTTACCTTAATAGATATCCCAACTTATACTGTTAAAAGTTAAAAGAATATCATCTACTGGCCGTCCCTTGTTGTACTCAGGCCGAAAGACATGTACTTGAGTCAACCCTACACGTAGAAAACAATTGTTTCCCTCCTTATTTTATTTACGTTAATTTTTATTACGATTATATGTTGGAGAATTGCAGCTGCGTAAAGAGGAGTAAAAGGGGGAAACATTGCATTTTAAGCAGTAACAGCATGAATACAGACCTGACTCATTATAGTTGAAGAACTACTCGGTACACTCGTCTTTGGTCGTTTGAACAGGATTAGACGTTTATACATTGTTTCCTGTAAAGGATTGGATTTCCGGTTCCTTCCTAAGTATACGTTAACTCTATACTTTTAAAGTCTCGGCCTAAACTAACTTTTATTTACTATTTATTTACATTTTTCCTTCAATAGGAGTAGATAGGCTCGCCTATCACCCCGTTCACATTCCTACCCGTTTTTGGCGACTGAGATAGAGTTTTATCCCTTGTTTTTTGCTTAAGATTTCGGTTTCCAGTTCTTTGTAAAGTCTTTTCCTTCTCATTCACTTCAGTAGTCTCTTGCGTCTTAGTGGCGTTATCGCCTTGTTTGGGGTGAACTGATTATATATATATATATATATATATATATATATATATATATATATATATATATATTTTGACTGCGGTCTGTTTACTCTGACGTCTAGTGTAACACACACACGCATATATATATATATATATATATATATATATATATATATATAAAAGTACCAAGTTGAGAACTGGCGTGGGCTAGCTTCCCTTGATGAGGGTGAAAGGTGTCTCCCTGAGCTTTGGTTAGCAATTCTTTTAGTGTTGGTTTCACTATAAAAAAGACTTCAGATGGAAAGGAAAACTCATGACAGCTTAACTCGGTCAATATATTGCATGTGTCTGCCGAGAGGCGTGTATTGATATATATTTGTTTACCCGATGTCTAGTGTAATATATATATATATATATATATATATATATATATATATATATATATATATATATATATATATCCCTTTAGTTCACCGCTTCTGGCACTGTGCGTAGTGATTCCGAGGTTTCTGCCAATGAGGATTTAAATTATGAAACCGTAACTAGACCGAATTCCGCCTGGCTACAAGCTAAATCAGAACATAGTACTGAACAATTGGTACTCCATCCGGGGCGGTGATAAAACGACATCGCTGGGCGAAGGTTTTCCGACAGTGAAGTCAATGACCACGGGAGAATGTTTCCTCAATGGCCAAGGTGATCATTCAAGTACGAGGACATCTCGGCTGTGGTTTGACATGGAGAGCGATGGGATCCACCAGGTCTTTTTTGCCCATGATACGTTATGCATGAATTAATGCACCTACCAGAGACATGTGGAGGAAGCTGGTCAGGTGCTCAACTACGCAATGACCCTATGATCACATTCCGTCATGATGATGATGATGATGATGATGATGATGGTGATTATATTGACAGACTGATTTAGTAAGATGGAGACCAATGAGCGTTAGTTTTGACCGGTGCAATCAAAACATTTTCTATAATAATGAGATAAATATATTTGGAAGGAGGGAATAAATTAATAATAAAACTATGTTTTAGCGATATAACAAAGAGTAGAGCTATTATTATCACTAGCTGGACCCATATCATTAATATTATCCATCGTCTTATTTCTCACTTGTCATTTTCTTCCTAGCCCCGTTCAATTTCTATTGCTTATTCATGTTTTAAGCTAGTTGTTTTGAAGGAAATTCCATGGATACCGACAAGTAATCGTTTTCATTATCTCATACTTCTGATATTATCTCATCCTTTGCCTGTGTCTTATTTTCCTCCTTTAACCCTTTCAATTGCCTGAGGAACCTTTCATTGACACTCCTTGCCTAAACTTTCGTCTAAGTAGCCACACGAGAAAGAATATCGCTGCCCGTCATCTTTGTATGTATCTCTGAATTTAACTCCGTATTTATTTTCTCTCTGTCCTTCTCTCTTTTCCTCGTTACTAACGTTTCCTTCCTTTTTATTTTGTTTTTTGGATTGAATTTATTTTACCCCCCCCCACACACACACTCTTTGAAAATTTTAAATATTATGTCTTTGGCGATTTTTCGGGTTAATACAAACATTGGATATTATTTTTTTTACTCGTGGCTCACAGGCGTGGAGGGATTCTCGACTAGAAGTAGTGACTTTAATTAAGTTAAAACTTTATATTTACATTCCAGATTCCCTATCGATAGCCCCTCCGACTCATATGCTTCCCCACTAACGATGTATAACAATTGATATAGGCGGGTGTAGTGAATGCTCAAGCATCTCACTTTACCCTCTCCGCCCAATGTATCTTTTAAACCTCTAGCACACGAGCGATCTATACATACATAACTCGCATCAAGACCAGTTTGGATCTACAGTTGTGTTTCCATGCCCGTTACTATTGCTGTCTTTGTCATTTTCGTTTGTTTTTGTCTGTTTGTGCATGCTTTTTAATAGGAGTAGACAGGATTTCCTATCGCCCAGTTGATACTCCTCCCACTTCTTTTGAACAGGACTAGAGGCTCATCCTTTATTTCCTGTTTAGGAATGGGTTCCTTGATCCTGATCCTGTGAATCTCTTGTGATGTGTGCGATTTGTGGCAACGTCTCTTCATATTGAGGGCGCCGGGCTGGCACTTTTCTGGTTGTTGTTCCCGACTGGTAGTTAGATGCCCGACTTCTAGAGCCTAGAGAGGGTGCTCTGATCAGCAGTTGCATAATATCGGGGTTCTTGCAGTGCCATGTCGCGCATGCACCTCCAGTAGGCAACCCCGAGGCTGCATTGTGTTGCAGTCTGGACCAGTTCCTTTCTGCTCGTGCCACATTTGATGACCGACTGCTTCTGTTACTTTAGGCCTTTTCCTTACCAACGTAACTCAACGTGGTTGAGATGTTGAGTGTTTCCAAAGTGCGTGTATGTATTGAAATAAGGACAAACACATACGTAGGGAAAAATACTGATATATCTGAAGAGGTATTTACAACAGAGAGATTAGTAGTCAAACCCAACGCAGTCTGTAACAATCAGAAAGAGTATAAAGTCCAACCGTATGTTTCGGTAGAGAGACGGAAGTGTGATGGTCACCTGATCTTCCCAGAACTCTATAGAACTGTCCTATTAGTAGTAGTAGAGAGATCAGTCCATTCTGATGAGAAGGTGGGTGCGCCCCAACACATATACAGCTCATATGTTGAGAAAACAAATATTTCAATATTTACAAAACCTTTCACACCCAAGCAAGCGCTTTACTAATCAAACATTTTGTATGGCCAAACAATGGCATCAGATATAAAGAATTGGACTTCTAAATGCCTTGTCAGAAAAATAAGGTACGTCACACCAAAAGGCACTTTCAGCAGCCCAGATTCAAGTGCATCCATATACTAGGACCTCTACCAAGTTGCCAAGGTTACTCATATACTTTAACCATTATTGACAGATTTTCTTGTTGGCCTACTGTAATCACATTTCAAGACACATCCACAACAACAGTTGCAAAAACAATATTAAAAGATTGCATATCTACTTTTGGAGTACCCAATGTTATCACTACTGAATGTAGCACACAGTTTTGATAAGTACTCTTCCAAAAATTTGGTAACTTACTGAATACAAAAAAGACATAAAAATAACAGTATACCACTCATGTGTAAATGGATTAGTGGAAAGATTCCACAGACAATTTAAAACATTGTTAGCAGTATAACAAAATTCAATTAATTGGATTGATAACTTACTGCTTATTCTGCCACCTATAAGATCTCGGCTGCACACCTGCCAAACTAGTCTTTGATACACCCACACCCATCATTACTAGGAGAAAATTCTTTCAACATCCTACCCTGTCATTGTATTTTATACAAGAACTTAAAACCCAACTGCCGAAATTACAATTCTCGCTCCCTCAACATTCGACAAAATACACGTACATACCGACAGACCTGCGAGTACATTTTCGTACAAGAAGATGCAGCTAAAAGTCCACTCACAGTAAATTACCAAGGTCCATTTAAAGTTTTAAACAGAGCAAACATATTTTCCAATTCAAAAAGGGAACGTTTCATACAACATCGATATTGACAGATACAAGTCAGGAAAAATACCACCAACCACACACACATTATTCTCATAATGCACCAGAAAGTCAAACTAGATCAGGAAGAAAAGTTACATTACAAAACATTTACTATTAACTAATTGATTTGTTTTCTCAACCAATTAATTTTCTAGAAAGGGGGCCTTGTTGTACATTCTATATTTCCTGGACTCTGAAATAAACAGCTTGGGTGATGGAAATGTCAAATGACAAAATATGTATGTGAATCAGTGGCTCAATGCATCCACTTCTGGTTTTCTTGGAGCAAAAATATTAAATCTACCAATCAGATGAGTTCCATCTTGAAACAAGCATTCTATTGTTTGTTTATCCACGTGGATAGTATAAAAAAAAAAGAAAAAAAGAAAGAAAAGAGGAGCTGAGATAGATTGGGTGGAGAGAGAAATGATGAGACATGCAATAGGTGTGACAAATACCTCCTGTACAATGGTAAGACATTAGATGGCTGACCCCATTGCTTAAGTTTACTAGCACCACACTGGTGACAGTTTAAAATCTGGAAGGTATGTCTGCCAAATTCTCTAGCTAAATAATGTACAGAAGTTGCTGATTATGTAAAACAATTTTATGGTCTGCTTTTGTAAATTTTCTTGTTAAACAAAAATCAATCTTAAATCATGTAAACAACTTCAAATTTGGATCATTTATTATTTATTTCTTCAATCTTTTGTTCTTTATATAATATTAATTTTTCAGGGTCAGGGTGAACTCTTTACAATGGATTTTTCATAAATAATTGTGATTCATTTGTTGTTGATGAAAAAATATTCACCTCACAGAAAGTAAATATTTAAATATTTACAAACAAATAAAACAAGAATTAAAAACGTTTTTCTTACCATTTTTGTGGGTTTTATGTAAATAACTTTCTTTCTTTTTTTGAATTCAAACAAACCAATGACTAAGAGAACAAACAGCAAATAAAAATGAAAACAGAAAGAATCAAGATTTAGAAAAGAAAAATAATAATGAATATAATTTGATGTAAAATAATGAAAACTAAATAAGCCAACAAAAGAACAGTCTATTTTTCCACAAAACATGGCAATCTCTTTTTTGGAGATATAAATAGTAACAAAAGAACAAAAACAAACATGTATATCTTAAATGATGAACACAAAATTAATGATACACATAGATATAGCACGTTTTAATTTCTAAATAGTGACTTCTTCCTTATTCAGTTTGGTTTGTTTTATGGCATATCAAGCTCAGTGGGTTATTTAATGCAGACAAGATTTTTATTGCTGGTAATGTGTTTTTTTTCAAAAAGTGTTTTGGTAATATTTTTTGTGCAAAAGTGGATGCAATACACTAAACTGGAACTTAAACTTGGTTCACTAATTCCACTTGCCACACTGATGACTGTTATGCTACCCAAGTGTCCATGTCAGTTGGTGAATTTGTAAACAAGCCTCTTTTTTTCTAAGTCTGTAATGCAATTATATAACAACAATATCCCATTGAGCTTTCATTTCAGAAGCCAATAAAAGGGTAGGAATCATGCTACACCAGTAACATATATTCTATTTGAAAAGAAAAAAAAAGTTTTTATCTGATGATTGAAGAAGGAACATATATAATTAATTTGTTATGACTTGTACCTGTGTAATTTTTATTCAAATAAATTACTGAAATAGTTAAATGAAAATAAAACTTTAGTTTGAGATTTTGAAATTGAGTTGTTTTAACTGCTCTTACCTTAATTTTTGTGCTCCCAACATTTTAGCCAGTCCATTCTCCGGCCATCATTAGGTGAAAGTATCCTGTGCAAAGTTTTTATGGTGTCCTCGTGTTTATATTCCAGTCTCTGGTTGTTTTCTTGTTGCAATGCCTCTTTTTGTAGATTTATTCTTGATTTGATCGACAGTTGCCTTTTATGTTGACTTTGGTCATCTCGGTGATCAAAAAAAACATTTCATATGTGAAAGAACAATTGCAATGAATGCCAAAATATTTTTGGACAACTCTAAAAAAAGTCTTACAGACCAATGACATGGTTGTTTTCAGTTTTTTTTCCAAGTCAATTCTAATCTGGAAGTGGAGGAGGAGAACAATTATTGAGGATCAAATTCTATACTAGCAATAGTGTTTTAGATGTGTTTATTAATCTTAAGTCAATATAGTTGGGTACCTAATGAGAACTGAGCTCAGTATACTAGCAAATAAACAAAACTAATTGCTAACCATTTTCAATATAGTTTGTGTACAACTGCTTTTTAACTATGACAGACAAATGATTTATTTTAGAACCAGCAATTTTGTTTTCTGTAATTTGATGTCTGTGTTTTTTTGTCTTTTTTTCTGGTTAAAATCTTATTTATTTGATATGACTGTTCTTCTATTTGTGTAGGATTTAGATTTTGTCCCATTGTTTGTGATGAAGCACCTGCTCAGAATGAATTTGAAAAGTTTTTGGAGAGGTGCATCCATGTCTGTTGTTTAACTGACAAGTGTTATCTATTTAAACAAACAGTAATAATCAGACTTTGCTGGTTTCAAATCTTACCAGGTTTCAAAAAGAATTTTTATTTCTTTCATTACTGCTTTTAAATTCTTGTTGTCTTTATTCTCTATTGGTTCAGGCCACAGTATTCGATATTCAAAATGTTTCCATCCTCAAGGATTTCTACACATTCTCAATTAACATATTCAATTGAATTTTGTCTTATTTTATTATTTTGCTTTTCTTACATGCCATTTTTCTCATTAACATTTGCAGATTTGAAAATTTGTTTTAGGTGTTCAGCAATTTTGATTTCTTGCTTCAGAATATGTGCTTCTTTTCCATTTTCATTATATTTGTGTTCTGCAGACCAACATTATGGATGTAGGTGGTGCAATGATTAGTGTTTCAGAATTTTATCTTTGTTGCCCAAACAACAATCACTGGATATTAATAACCAAGTTTGTCTCAATCTCAACTGCAGTCCATCTAATGAGCATCACCTCACGGAAGACCCCCCCCCCCAAAAAAAAAACAAGTGTTAAGATGCCTCTTTCAAGATATGATATACAAATCCATCTGAACTCTAGATTTGGAGGAGATTTTTTGTCTCAACAGTAGTCACACCAGATGTGACACTAATTTTACTGGTAAATAATAATAAGGGTTAATGAATAGCCTGAATGACATACCAATAAACCCTTGCTGGAAATATGGAAGATTTTGATTCTCAAAAGGCCTGAGAACCAGGTGGTTGGCAGAGAGAATGACATTTAACTAGGACAGGTCATAGGGCAAAATATGTTGATGACACACAGCTAAAAATACAGGCTGTGAAAGTACAAGAAAAAAATGTATAGGATTTAAAATCATAAGTGGGAGATAAAGAATTTTCTTGAAGAGTGATGTCTGATGTAACACCAAATTCTCAGGACCTAAACAATGAAGATGACAGGTGGAGGAAAAACTGAATTCTCCAACTGTGCTGTAACCCATGCTGGTTTAGGCGAATGTCAATAAATGCAAATGTCTTGAGGCAAGAAGGCAGAGTTTGTTCCAGCCACTGGATGTGAGACATCCCCCTGTGACTGTCTGCCAACGAAAACCTCTGACATCAGCCTTATGCCAAACTTTACCAAATCAGCAAAACAAACTTTTACCAAGTAAACAAAATGTTACATCTGACTTAGAAGCAGGTTAAGCAGATAATTGTTTGCATGCAAACTCCTAGACTTTAAACCAACTGTTATTTAAAAGTTATAAAACTAAGTGATACTGTCGTAAGATCTCTGAGCGAATCGCGGCTTTATGAAAAGGTCAGGAGGATTCTTCTATTATTTCTTCATTAAAGTATTCTAAATTGACGTCCGTGAAATAAATCCAAATTCACAGCGCGTGTATCATTTTCATCCATTTAATCGTTTATGAAATAACCAGCGAGACATTGTAACAGCTGTGACATCGAACATAGAAATATAATAAATATCCATTCGATGTAAACAAGGTCCAAAAGTAAATATACGCCATTGAGTTTTGGTTCATTGGAATTGATTGATGATGCAAGTTGCCATCTTGAAAGAAGATATCCAATCACCTGATTGCGTATCTACTGAATTATATACCTTTTAAAATTCGGTTGATTAATATTTACCTAACTCAAATGGGTATAGACGATTGTAAAACTGTTTATACTGTCATCCATTTATGATTCTGTCAAGTAATCTCAGTATCACAGCAGCATCGTTACTACTTATTTGGTCGGGATTCGAGTATATAAATGAAACCTTGCGAGGCAAGACTTCGGGTTTAAACCTTTTTTTGAAGTCGCATTTTCAGTAGAACCTCATTATGAAAACAGGTTGAAACCAATTATAAAACAAGCGTGAGAGAGAAGACGCAAGTTGTTTTGGATTGGCGCATGTTGAACTGGAGTTTAGCCAGAAGTTTTTTTTGTGTGACCAAAGAACAAAAGTTATATACACACACACACACACATATATATATATATATATATATATATATATATATATATATATATATATATATATGTGTGTGTGTAAAAGAACGAAGAATAAAATTTCAACATTCAAAATATTAATTTAAAACAAGGCTCAATACAAAAGTAGACCAATAAATATTGATTTATTATGCACTGTTACATTAGAACATGTAATATACGAAAATTGCACATTTTGTTTGAATAAGAATTAACGTTTCTTCAAGTGGCAAACAATGACGGTACCCTCTCATTGAGTATCAAGATTGTTTGCCACCTGAAGAAACGTTAATTTAACGTTGGAAACAAATGTACAATTTTTATGCATATTTACATGTTCTAATATAACAGTGCATAATTATATATATATATATATATATATTTATATATATATATGTATGTATATATATATCGGCCAAAAGATTACGCCTCGCGTAAGATAGATGACAAGAACACAGCAGATAAATTGGTTACAAAAAGAGTAAATTTTATTTTATGGAGAAATCAAGGACATTTCTAGTTGGAGTTGAAATGGTGATAAAGAAGCAATGAAAATTTAGGGAGGTTAAATGAAAATCGACCTGAACTTACTGAAGAAAGAACTAATAGTAGCCTAGTGAATTGCATATGAAAAGGGTGTCTACTGAAAGTATCCAGCTATTCCATTTTAATATCTTCACAACTGGTTGCATCGCTCTTAATTTTACTTGGTAGCCTATCTCAGACTACTTAGGCTAAGTAACCCAGAATACCTAAGAAGAAGAGGAATACATTGAGAAAACATTTACACTACTTCACTGTCGCACCATTTCATCGTCAACGCCAGAAAACGTGATTACAAATCCCAACCGCCCCCAAAAAAAAAAAACTCGACATCACCGATAGCACTTTTAACAACAACACATACATTTCATCATTTGTCCTCTAACACCCAAGCAAAAACTTAAAACAATAAATTAAAGGATCGTTAATACTAGATATTTAATGTCAAATAATGTCCAAGACAATTGGAAATATAATTAGGAAGAAAAAATATTCACCACTAATTCAAATGCCGTCACTTATCAAATAAATCTTAAATGTAAAAAATATTTATATCGGAGAGACATTACGGAAAACTAAAATTTGATAGAAGGCATCCTGTCTAGGGAGGTAATGCATTTTTTTTTTTTAACGCGTACTAAAATAGTCTAAGAGTTGCAAAATGAAAAAAATCTTTTATATATGTTCACACTGAAAATGATATTAAACTTCCATTTTAGATTTTTCAAACACCCTATTTTTAATAAAAACAAACGCTTGTTGCAAACTGCAATAGATGAATTTCAAAATCGCATTGAGATATTACAAGGAAATGTTTAAAAATAAATATTCAATTTTTTCTTCTATTCAATTTGAAATAAAATAATGTGTTAAATTATGCAAGCACCAACTGCAGAAGACAAAATGCATGGTTGTCAGCAAAGATGAACCCAAAATGTGTTACAGGTTGAAGATACTAAAATCAATCAGGTACAGAAATTTAAATATCTGAGAAGTGTTCCTAACAGAGGATTTGAAAAGAGGATGAGATCCGAAGTCGTACTTTTGATGGCCAAAGAGATGATCATTATAAAAAGCAAAGCAGATTATTAGAGGACAGAAATTCGTTAGAAACAAAGAAAAATAGCACTGAACTGAATTAAATCGAAACACATTTTCATTATCGCCTATTGAGCATGAGCAGGTTAGTGGAGAATGATGTAGAATGGATTTATTCGAAAAACGGAATGAAGAGAAACATGATCTCGTTTTATGTTACAAAGTAGAACTTGTTACATTGCTAACCAGTCAGTATCCGGTACTGGCAAAAGATAATGAAAGGTCAAATTTCAAATGTTAAAATTTGCTGGCATTTACTGAATTTAATATTTTATTTAAATATTTCTTTAGTGGAAAAAAGTGTAGTTTCCAAACAACGGAGTCATTTTTCGAGTTTTGTATTAATGCGATTAGTGATTAATATTCTTTGAAATATAAAAAATAGTCGTATCGTGTTTCATGACGTTTGTGTATACAAAAAACGATAAAAGAGTTATTGAATTTAGTATTTCAGTTCTCTGATCTAGTTGTTTATGTAACTCATAAATCATGCGCAGGTTTTATTAAAATAATAAATACATCAAATGTTATTCATTTTTAACGTATGCATAGAATAAGCGGGTAGCGTAACGGATATCAGGGCAGAGAGTGAACTCAGTAAGCCAAATTAAATCTAACTTAGTTTGTTTATCGCAACTGAAAAGGCATGATTCATCTTTTTTCCTTTCCAAACCACGGTTTGATTGATGGTCTTTATTTTTCAACTAATGAGTATAAGAATATAGCCCCCACCCCCCAAGGAATTGGTTTATGAGTTTGCTTTGATCCGCTTGTTTGCTATAAGAGGGAAAATTTGAACTCCAAAGGTGGAGGGGGGTAAACCATATTCCGACGAAAGTCTATTGTTGCTGAGAAACAATTGTCACTGAACCAGTAAGAAATGTTTGACCGTCTCAGCGAATAAATGCTGCTGCTATGCTGAGAAAAGAATTAAACCACGGGGCGACCAGGAATGATCAAAGACTACTTTAATTACTTACGATATGTAAATACACAATAATAATCTTCTAAATTCTCTTCATAGACTTCAGAGAGCTCAAAATTATCATTTGAGGATGCCTTTCCAAAAACCTGAATGTAGACTGACTTTCTAGCTTTAGGGTTGCAACCAGTCTAAGAGAAAGAAAGCTCGAATTTCAAACAGTAGAGAAGGAAACTGAATTCACTTTAATATCCTTCCCTTTATTGATTTTTACAACCAGAAAATATTAGCCTGTAAGTGAATATAACAAAACCGACTGAATTGAACTCGGCTCTCCGATTAACAATCCGAGTGGTTATCCATAACATCATCTGCACACGGAAATTTACAACACCTGATATTCCCAAGCTCAACCTCGATGATTGTACGAGAAAAGGTATTTCAACGTGATATGGTTGTAAGTTATCATTCCCTAAGAATGCAAGGCGGTTCTCAGATAATAAAGAAAAGGAATCTGTGGAGAATCATGAAGACCTATGTCCTTAATGTTTTAAATAAATATAGGAAGGTGTATCTAAAGGTTTCAGTATAAAGCGTGAAATGAAAAATGACCAGCAACAACCAGCAAAATGACCAACAAATAATACTTTTAATATATTATTGAAAATTGGCACCATTCTTTTCGAAAATAGTCCTCTTGAAGTGTACACAGAACCAAACGCCTTTTTCACATCCCAGAAGCACTGTAGAAGTCTTTTTTACACCAGGTTGCAATGCAATGTATGTTCAGGTTTTCCGTGAGGATCTTCAGTCAGGTGAGAAAGTTGATTGTTTCTACGTTTTTTTTTTTTTTGTGAGGGGGTGTACGGAATTGGTCGCTCTAACACAGTCGACTGGTCTTGAAATGCGTGCCACTCAAAAACATAAGTTCGACCTGATGAAACATTCCAATTGCCTCAGTAGCCTATTTATCGAACTTTATGCAAGATTTGATGTAGACACGAACTTCGCATAATTGCTAAAGTAGATATTATTATTGGTAGTATTCTAGTAGTAGTATAAGCATTTTTAATCTTTCACCTCAAACAAGGCGATAAAACCACTAAGATGCAAGGGGTTACTGAGTGTGAAAGAATAAGAAAACGTTATTAAGAAGAGAGGATAATAAAAGGTCAAAAAATTAAAGAGAGATGATGATGATTGACATTGCATTTAAAGTTTTGAAGATCAAAGTTGATTGGAAAGTAAAAGCTGGAAGAGAGTTCCACAAGAGACGCTTGAGGGAAGAAACTGTTAGCATAGAACTTACGGTTGCATCTAGCCATTTCAACTGCAAAATAAAGAGATCTTATTGTCAATCTAAGAGTGCACCTAAATTCATAGTGTTTCGGTAGCATAGAGGATAGTTCATCAGAACAATTAGCATGAAAATATTTATAGAAAAGGCGCGGAGAAGCTATGTTACAGAAGCTGAAATGCCATGTCAGGACCAATAGCATTGTAGGTTCTTCTATGAAATGTATCAAGAATCTCTAGATACATATAAGAAGTACCAAAACAGATCTGACAGCAATATTCAGTGCATGAGCGAATGGCAGACTTATAAATGGGTAAGATAGATTCTGGTAAGAAAAATTGTCTAGCAAGACATAGTGAACCAACTTTCCGAACAGCAGACTTGACAATTGATTCAATATAATCGTCCCAATTTGTCAGTGGAAAAGTTAACCCTAGAAGGCACAAAGAGTCACTCCCCTAGACGTTCAGTGTCAGCAATGCTGAGGGAAAAGAAACAAAAAAAAAGGTTCTCTCATACGATTAAAAGAGAGTTTCCTTTTGAGGCGTAAAATTTACAAGACGTTTCTTTGCCCTAGTTAACAACAGATTGTTGGTCATTTTTAAATCAGCTGCCAATTTGACCTTATCGAACCGATTTGACTTACTATTAAGACAGGAGGAAATAGTTGTGACATCAGGATAGATCGAATCGAGAACTGATGACATTGTGAAGGCCGTTGATGAAAATTAGAATAAAATAGGTCCAAGGATAGAACCTTGGAGGATACCTGCATTAACGTAAAAGATCTGGAAGAGTAGCCATTCAAGATGGCTTTCATTTCGCGATTAGATAAGAAAGATTGAATCAAATAAAAAATTCGTCCAAAATACCATAACCTTTCAACTTTTGTAGAAGATCAGAATGCTAAACTCAAAACGGCTTCGAGATATCTAAAGCAAACAGCCTGCTATTCACCATTCTTATCTAAATCTTGGCAGACTCTTTAAGTAATAACCTTAATTCATCAGCAGTTGACCTAGAGAAGAATGCCATATTGTTTGTCTGAAAGAAAACCTGCAAGATAAAATGCATACGCAATTGCAGTTGATTAGAGCCCTTGCTAGAAAGAAGTAGATGACTAATCGGTCAACAGTTAGACGCATCAGACTGTTCGCTTGAGTTCTTAAGACAGAAGAGAATTTCTAACAAGCAGAAAAACAAGAAGCAGCAAGATTTTTTTTATTGTTGAATTTAGAGAGACAGGAGCCATTTCAAGAGAGCATTTATTTAGGACTATATGCAGGGATACTATCAAGACCACATGCTTTGTGGAATCCACTTTAGAGATGATAACAGAAACCGTGGATGACGTTATATGCATAATACACAATCGAGGCTCAATTGTAAGTGGAAAGTCAAACAAAGATACTCCAGATGAATAGAATTAGAAGAGAATTTACGAACAAAATATTCTACTTTATCAAGATGATAACACCTCAAATTGAGTGAAGAGAGGAGGAATGGAAGACTTTCCTTTATTTCACACTCTATTACAGAGCCGCCAGTAATCACTAAAACAAAACTTGTTAGAGATTATACGCTGCTTCATTCTGTTAGCGAACAAAGACTTCGCCTCGGTGAGGACACGATTACAATTATTACGAATGAGCAGAAAAAGGCGTCTGTCGTGATCAGAAATATCACGTGTGCCAACGTTTTTATTAAAATACTAATAATAGTTTAAATAGAAGAAAAACAGGAAAGTTTTCTTATATTTCTTTCTTTATTTTAATTCATTTCGTTTCATTTTCATTTTATTGTATTTTATCGCATTTTTTCCGCATCTGATTTTATATAAGTATTTATCTGATTTTATATAAGTATTTATCTGATTTTATATAAGTATTTATTCTTGAATGTAAGTGTAGCTTTAAACAGTCACTGACACAAATTAGGATTAAATGGTGAATTATATGTACGTATACTATCCAAAATATCTTGTATATTTTTATCAAAAAAAGTTAAATACTGATCATCGGGCAAAATTGTTTTAACTTAGCAGTCGCTTGCAGAGAAGGAAATTGAAGAGATATTTGAACTAGTGGTAAGATGTAATTAAGGTAGTTTTACCTTAATAGATATCCCAACTTATACTGTTAAAAGTTAAAAGAATATCATCTACTGGCCGTCCCTTGTTGTACTCAGGCCGAAAGACATGTACTTGAGTCAACCCTACACGTAGAAAAACAATTGTTTCCCTCCTTATTTTATTTACGTTAATTTTATTACGATTATATGTTGAGAATTGTAGCTGCGTAAAGAGGAGTAAAAGGGGAAAATTGCATTTTAAGCAAGTAAATAAGTGCATGAATACAGACCTGACTCATTATAGTTGAAGAACTACTGGTACACTCGTCTTTGGTCGTTTGAACAGGATTAGACGTTTATACATTGTTTCCTGTAAAGGATTGGATTTCCGGTTCCTTCCTAAGTATACGTTAACTCTATACTTTTAAAGTCTCGGCCTAAACTAACTTTTTATTTACTATTTATTTACATTTTTCCTTCAATAGGAGTAGATAGGCTCGCCTATCACCCCGTTCACATTCCTACCCGTTTTTATGACTGAGATAGAGTTTTATCCCTTTTTTTTGCTTAAGATTTCGGTTTCCAGTTCTTTGTAAAGTCTTTTTCTTTCTCATTCACTTCCAGTAGTCTCTTGCGTCTTAGTGGCGTTATCGCCTTGCTTGGGGTGAACTGATTATATATATATATATATATATATATATATATATATATATATATATATTGACTGCGGTCTGTTTACTCTGACGTCTAGTGTAACACACACGCATATATATATATATATATATATATATATATATATATATATATAAAGTACCAAGTTGAGAACTGGCGTGCTAGCTTTCCCTTGATGAGGTGAAAGGTGTCTCCCTGAGCTTTGGTTAGCAATTTTTAGTGTTGGTTTCACTATAAAAAGACTTCAGATGGAAAGGAAAACTCATGACAGCTTAACTCGGTCAATATATTGCATGTGTCTGCCGAGAGGCGTGTATTGATATATATTTGTTTACTCTGATGTCTAGTGTAATATATATATATATATATATATATATATATATATATATATATATATATTTATATATATATATATCCTTTAGTTCACTGGCACTGTGCGTAGTGATTCCGAGGTTTCTGCCAATGAGGATTTAAATTATGAAACCGTAACTAGACCGAATTCGCCTGGCTACAAGCCAAATCAGAACATAGTACTGGAATAAATGGTACTCCATCCGCGGTGATAAAACGACATCGCTGGGCG